>CM077210.1:10869435-11126935 GCA_039654625.1 Rhinogobio ventralis | reverse complement strand
AGATAGATAGACAGACAGACCGACGATGATAGATAGACAGATAGACGACGATGATAGATAGACAGACAGAAACCAGACAGACAGACGATGATAGATAGACAGACAGACAGACAGACAGACAGACAGACAGACGATGATAGATAGACAGACAGACGATGATAGATAGACAGATAGACGACGATGATAGACAGACAGAAGATGATAGATAGACAGACAGACAGAGAAACAGACAGACAGACAGACGATAGATAGATAGATAGATAGATAGATAGATAGATAGATAGATATATAGATAGATAGATAGATAGATAGATAGACAGACAGACAGACAGACAGACGATGATAGACAGACAGATAGACGACGATGATAGATAGACAGACAGAAATCAGACAGACAGATGATAGACAGACAGACAGACAGACAGACAGACAGATAGACAGACAGATAGACAGACAGACGATGATAGATAGATAGATAGATAGATAGATAGATAGATAGATAGATAGATAGACATTCAGACAGACAAACAGACGATGATAGATAGACAGACAGAAAAACAGACAGACAGAAGATGATAGATAGACAGACAGACAGAGAAACAGACAGACAGATGATGATAGATAGATAGATAGATAGATAGATAGATAGATAGATAGATAGACAGACAGACAGACAGACAGACAGACAGACAGACAGACAGACAGATAGATAGATAGATAGATAGATAGATAGATAGATAGATAGATAGATAGATAGATAGACAGGCAGACAGATGATGATTGATAGACAGACAGACAGACAGACAGACAGACAGACAGACAGACAGACAGATAGATAGATAGATAGATAGATAGATAGATAGACAGACAGACAGACAGACAGATAGATAGATAGACAGACAGATAGATAGATAGACAGACAGACAGACGATGATAGATAGACAGACAGACAGACAGAGAAACAGACAGACAGACGATGATAGATAGATAGATAGATAGATAGACAGACGATGATAGATAGACAGACAGACGATGATAGATAGATAGATAGATAGATAGATAGATAGACAGACGATGATAGACAGACAGATAGACGACGATGATAGATAGACAGATAGAAATCAGACAGACAGACAGACAGACAGACAGACAGACAGACAGACAGACAGACAGACAGATAGATAGATAAATAGACAGGCAGACGATGATAGATAGATAGATAGATAGATAGATAGATAGATAGATAGATAGATAGACAGACAGACGATGATAGATAGATAGATAGATAGATAGATAGATAGATAGATAGATAGATAGATAGATAGATAGATAGACAGACGATGATAGATAGACAGACAGACAGACGATGATAGATAGACAGACAGAAAAACAGACAGACAGAAGATGATAGATAGACAGACAGACAGAGAAACAGACAGACAGACGATAGATAGATAGACATACAGACAGACAGACGATGATAGATAGACAGACAGAAAAACAGACAGACAGAAGATGATAGATAGACAGACAGACAGACAGAGAAACAGACAGACAGACGATGATAAATAGATAGATAGATAGATAGATAGATAGATAGATAGATAGATAGATAGACAGACAGACAGACAGATATATAGATAGACAGACAGACGATGATAGATAGATAGATAGATAGATAGATAGACAGACAGACCGACGATGATAGATAGACAGATAGACGACGATGATAGATAGACAGACAGAAACCAGACAGACAGACGATGATAGATAGACAGACAGACAGACAGACAGACAGACGATGATAGATAGACAGACAGACAGACGATGATAGATAGACAGATAGACGACGATGATAGACAGACAGAAGATGATAGATAGACAGACAGACAGAGAAACAGACAGACAGACAGACGATAGATAGATAGATATATAGATAGATAGATAGATAGATAGACAGACAGACAGACAGACAGACGATGATAGACAGACAGATAGACGACGATGATAGATAGACAGACAGAAATCAGACAGACAGATGATAGACAGACAGACAGACAGACAGACAGACAGATAGACAGACAGATAGACAGACAGACGATGATAGATAGATAGATAGATAGATAGATAGATAGATAGATAGATAGACATTCAGACAGACAGACAGACGATGATAGATAGACAGACAGAAAAACAGACAGACAGAAGATGATAGATAGACAGACAGACAGAGAAACAGACAGACAGACGATGATAGATAGATAGATAGATAGATAGATAGATAGATAGATAGATAGATAGACAGACAGACAGACAGACAGACAGACAGACAGATAGATAGATAGATAGATAGATAGATAGATAGATAGATAGATAGATAGATAGATAGATAGATAGATAGATAGATAGACAGGCAGACAGATGATGATTGATAGACAGACAGACAGACAGACAGACAGACAGACAGATAGATAGATAGATAGATAGATAGATAGATAGATAGACAGACAGACAGACAGACAGACAGACAGACAGACAGATAGATAGATAGATAGATAGATAGACAGACGATGATAGACAGACAGACAGACAGACAGACAGACAGATGATGATAGATAGATAGATAGATAGATAGATAGATAGATAGATAGATAGATAGATAGATAGACAGACAGACATACGATGATAGATAGATATAGATAGATAGATACAATAGCAAAGTGTATTATAATTCATTGAATGTCTTTCAATACCTTAGGAATATTATGAATATTTAATATTCACATAATTTAACTGAATTAATCTTACATCCAACAACATTGTCAAAAAGTAATTCAAAAACTCGTTCAAGTGTTGATGAATTAAGGGCACTAAAAATAAAAAGATCAAATTTCACCATAGTCAGCTGTGTGTTTGTGCATTCAAACTAAACATGTCCTGCAACATAAACCGTGCCATTATAGGCAACCCAGACAACACAAAGACTGAGCCCTATATATGCATGAACTCCCTGACCCTTCCCACAAACACTTCACTGGATCAGGCGCTGTTTAGATGAGCTAGATCCCCATAACCCCAACAGGTTTGGCAGACTCAAAGGTTAATCCATGCTCAAATCCAGACCAGAGCCACAAAAGCAAGATAATAGTACTGAGGCTCATAAAGCAGTTTCGAGCTATTAGGTGACTAACACAAAATATAATCAGCCGTATTTCTTAGTAATGAAAAAAAGTAATGTTTACATAATTGAATATGTTTTGTTATGCAGAACACAATTAATTGTAATGTGTCATTTTCCAAATTAGGTAAGGCTTGCAACTTTGGAGAATCATTCCCATGATTCAAAGAGCCTGATAGCCTACAGTTAACTTTATTAGTAAGAGCTCTTCAGATGATTCTTACCCTTCCATGCTTACAAATATAGTCAAAGAGTTCCCCTCCAGACACATATTCCATCACCATGAAGAAGTCTGTAGGAGTGCTGATCACCTGATACCTGAAACACACCAGAGAAAAGAACCACACAAAGATACTTTAATGTTGGTGCTTTCAACATACAGCAATACAGAGAGCTCAACAATAAGGATGGCCAACGGCCCAGGGGACACTGTCTTAATCATGTACGTATGTTTTTATACCCTGCAAAGTGAAACATCTGGATTTCTGTGATATGTGAAAAAATGTTATTGCAAATTCAGCAAATTCAACTTATAAGTTATCTTGATTTGTGGTCTTGTAAGCATCAACTGTAAAAAGTTGAAAACTCCTTGCCATCGTTTTCCAGCAAAAGTGAGTTTATAAATTTTATTGTTGTCAAGAAGCTACATTATTGTCATATAATTCCCAGCTATAATGAAAAACCTTATAAATGATTTGTTAATGTAATGTAACGTAATGTGATTTAATTATATATGTGTGTGTGCATGTATATATATATATATATATATATATATATATATATATATATATATATATATATATATATATATATATATATATATATATGTGTGTGTTTGTGTGTATAATTTTAAGTTAGAATTTATATAAATCGTTTCATGTGAATTTAATTTATTCTTCCTCATGACAAATATATATATATATATATATATATATATATATATATATATATATATATATATATATATATATACACTCAAATATATATAATATAGGAATATATAATCTTAAGGTATAATTATTTAAATGTAATTATTTAAATTATAAGTTATAATTTATATAAATAAAAAAAAATTAAATTAAATTAAATTAAATTAAATTAATCATTTCATTAATTTCTTGTTGGCACAAAATAAATATGTCTCTAAAAATATTTCTAATTTATAAAAACAATATATAATTTTTAGTACAACTACTGACTAAACTGGACAAGCCAATAATATCATCATATTATCAATAATAATAATCATCATTATTATCATCATTATCAATAATGTCATAGCATACTTTTCACAATACAATCAAATTGAAACCCATGAAATCCCGTCCAGGAACTCAACTTTTCACCGAATATGCTGTTTCACGAAATATGTCACATTATGGAGGTCAAATACATTGGAAATGTCATTGCACAGTGCATGTGAAAAATGATAATAATAATTAAAAAAAAACTCTCAACAGAAATTAATAGTTAATAAAATCTCTATTAAAAGCTTTTTTAATTAAATTGTATTGGACGACAATAAGAGCATCAGCATGTTGAAGAATGTTACGCAACAGTTCTTGGAAACAGAAATGTTGATGAAGGTTAAAAAAGTTGATCGAAATTTCTGCAGGGAAACCTGCTGGCAGTCTGCTTTGTTGCTGTCCTTGTTTATATTCAACAGAAGATCCCTTATAGTGGGAGATAGCCTTTCAAACTGCAGTAGAGAAGGACAAGGTCTGTATTCCTTAGAGGGGCTTAAATGAAGAATACTGAAAGAGTCTGGGATACCTGATGTGATATTCAAATAAACATAATGTAATTTTACAAAAAACAATCATTGAAAAAAGAATGATAAAAGGAGAGAACAAAACATGTTCTCAAAACAGAGCAAATACACAGAGAAACACATACAAAAGCACAGCAGAGGCTTAGCATGGAATGTGCCCAGAAAACAATAACACAGCTTTTGCATTATGATAAGAAATGGAGATTAAGTGAGAGTGAAAAATAAGGAAAGTGAGCGATTGAGACATGAGAGGATAAGAAGATTATGCTGTCGTTATCTGATCAGAACAACCCTGAAATGTGCAATTGAACTGTGAGTGGCAGAACAAGAAATGCACCACATAAAATGCAGCTACATTTCCTCCAAATTAAAATGTGCAATGTATTTGGTTGTCTTTGCACTTTTGTTATGTGACTTTTAGTTTGTAGTTCTGTCTTGTTCCTGTTTCCCTCTGTTTGTGTTCACCTGTGCCTTATTAGCCAATTAGCCCTTGTGTTTTTCTAGTGAATTTTCAGGTCCTTGTTTCTTTTGGACTGTCTTGTTGGGAGTTTTGTTTCTTGTTTATTGTGCTCCTGTCCTTGGTTTTGGTTTTCTTGCTTTTTTATATAATTAAAACTGTTTAGACCCACTTACCATGCTCTCTGTTACAGAATATACTGTAAAGTAGTGGGAGAAACTGAGCTTTTCAAAATTCTGAATCAATTGAAGCAAATAATTTTTTACAAACACATTACAAATGTTTCTTTTTAAAGTGTAATCGGTAACAGTTCATTTTGATGGTCCACTTTAGACGTTCTACTAAGTAAAGCCGGGCACACACTGTGAGATTTTGGCCACGATTTGGCCATCTGAGACAAATTTTGCAAATCCTAAAAGATTCCTCTGATCCTAGGCTAAAATCTGAAGTCTTTGATCGTTAGTTTGACGTTCACCGGCAGCCGATTAATGACCGCTGTGATCAAATTTTACTTCAGATTAAATTCTGGCAGTGTCAGAAGATTTGCCGCACAATTCTGCAGTGTGACTTCTCCTACGACGACCGTCAAATTATCTTCGTTTTTCAAGACAAACTATGACCAAAATGAGTGCTAGAGATTTCTTTGTATCCACCATTTAAATCCCGCGTCTAATGCAGCTCACCGTCACCGAACGCGTCATTCATTGATGATATAAAACTCTGGACGATTTTCTTGCGTGCATTCGTTTTAGCGCGCCTCAACTATCATACAGTCTGACATTAATGACAACTTAGATCTTACAGTGTGACATGGCTTACAGAGGGGATTATGCTCGTACAGTCTGACAAGAAACAATTGTAAAGGACTATTAAAAATGTTTAGACCCACTTACCATGCTCTCTACCAGTAGTGGGAGAAACTGAGCTTTTCAAAATTCTGAATCAATTGAAGCTAATTATTTTTTTAAAAACCCATTACAAATGTTTCTTTAAAGTGTAATCGGTAACAGTTAATTTTGATGGTCCACTTTAGACGGTCTACTAAGTAACTTTGCAACTATGTCAACTAACTCTCATTAGAGTATTAATAGACTGTCTGCTTAATATCTGCAAAAAAAAATTGTGCAGTGCTTCCTAGTTCTATGGCAGAAGGACATGCGTCATGGTGCTTACGTGAACCGCATCGGCCAATGGTAAGCTGCCGTTCTGGAAGCACTGCACTGTTTACACTACTGCTGCGTTCCAGGCAACCCGTAACCCGTGTTTTTCCAATCTTCTACCCGTGAAAGTGCACTGAAACGGCAGTCAAACCCGTGACTTCCCACCCATGAACTCGTACTAGAACGATGTACTCCCAGTTACGCGCTCTGACGTCACATAGCCCGCGAAACAACAATGGCAGCCCCTATGGGGGTTGAGTGCAAGAATAAATTAATACCAAATACATTTCCAAATATACAAATAACGTAAAATAAAAGGTATAACAGCTTCTCTTGCCTTATGCGCCATTTTAACTCCTCCGTTTCCCTCAAATAAGCAAGGAGTAAGCACCTTTGGCGATAGAAATTATTGTAAATGAGCATATGAAAGCCCCGTATGGTCCGTCATGCTTTGTTTACATCTAGCTACCACAATTCCTTGCGCTCAGGCAGTTTGGCGTGACTTTGCCTGGAGCGCTACAATGTCGTGAGTCGTGGTTTGAAGTCGTAACTTACGGGCTCAAAAACCTGCCTGGAATGCAGCATACGTCAACAGCGTAATAGTCTGACACAGGCTAGAAGAAATTGTTGAATAAAGTTAGTTTTGTTTGTTTTTTTGCACACAAAAAGTATTCTCTTCATACTCGCTTCATAAAATTAAGGTTGAACCACTGTAGACACATGGACGATTTTAACAATGCTTTACTACTTTTCTGGGCTTTGAAAGTGGTAATTAAATAGCTGTCTATGGAGGGGTCAGAGAGCTCTCGAATTTCATTAAAAATATCTTAATTTGTGTTCCAAAGATGAACGAAGGTCTTAAGGGTTTGAAACGACATGAGGGTGAGTAATTAATGACAGCATTTTCATTTTGGTTGAACTAACTCTTTAATATATGTTTGTTTGAATTGGGGAGCTTATATGCTTTGCTGGAGAACATAATTGCTATACCAGCTTCCAACACACACCAGACTGGACCAGCATGGAAATGTAAGCAGGTCAAAGCTGGTATTTTCAGTTGGACTCATTAAAATCAATTATCCGTACATGTCTAACCACATAGGAAAAACATCTGTTCCGTCACCTTCAATCAATTCATTAAAGTATTTGCCCACAAAAATATTCCGAATCCTTGTCATTAGTGATGTTAAATCTCACAAATACTGACACACAATAAGCAAATAAAATCAGCATGTGTAATGACCCTTGTAATACTTGTAATAAGTTTTAAGTGCACCATATTAAAGTCTTCCGAAATTGCAGTTGAAAGACTTAAAGCTTCTTAAAATCTTAAGCCATCGGTTAACCCAGTATAAAAAATAATTTTGCTTCCAATCAAGGTAGACAATCAGCTCACCATCGCACTTCACAAACTATTTTAAGTGGATTTTGTTGATGTTGATTGTGTTTTTCATGTTTTTTATGTGTGATTCACTCACAGCTTGATGATGTGTGGATGTCTGAAGAGCTTAAGGTTCTGAATCTCTCGTTTGATTTTCCCCACAACATCGAGACTGCGGATCTTCTGTCTGTTGAGGATCTTCACAGCAACTTTGTGTCCTGTTAGCTGGTGCTCTCCAACTGTTGGCCAAACACACATACACACATCAATGAAGACTCAGCTGAAATACCATCACCAGCAGTTAGGTTATTGTAAACACTGCTGATGAAAGATAAGTTTTGTTCCAAAGAAAGCAAGCATCAGCGCTGCGGGCCAGCGACCTCCAACAAAAACCATCTAAGAAAACAAAGAAAGAGTGGAGACTTACATTTCAGGTCTGAGCCCTCCATTCAAACAAACAAAACCTAATCTACCCTGAGTTTAGACTTTCATATACTGGCCTTAAGACAACTGCTTGTATAGTATTAGACACTGCTCACTTTTGAGCAAAATTTATGAAAACAAATACCCAAATTTGTTTGGTTTGATATATTATCAGTCTTGCACAGTATTGTAACAAGTAAGATTACATATTTCTCACCCCCAAACCAGAACATACACACACATGCACACATTTTATAGTTATTTTTGCATACTGTTTTCTGACCCTTAAAGTAATTTGATTGGTGTAACCTAATGTAGTCAGCTTGATTCAGTATTTTGAGTGTCCACACAGACACTACATTCACTGCCTGAGCTACATGAAGAAATAATGGATGAAATGTCAGTTAATAGAGCTGCACCCACAGCAAAGCCTCTATTAATGTCTACTAACAGTTGGAGGGTCACTTGCAAACAAATGTGCCTCCGCTGTGGATATATAAGTCCTATGACACCCTGAGCATGCCGTATGGAGGGAGTTTAAGGGCTGTATTCATATCAGCACCCTTATGCAGCTCCTGTTGTACAGTCTTTAAAGACAAGGAATAAACCATTTAAGTGTTTACAGTATTATGGTGGATTATTTGTTAGCTTGCATGCATTTTCCTGAAAAGTTGCATCACATGAGTGCGCTTAAACTCCAGTCATGGGATCTTATGTGGAGCCTGATAAGGCTGTTAGATTTCTCGCCTTGATAAAAATCTCTCTCCTCAAGGTCATTTGCTCTACTGGTCATTGATGAATAATGCATCTGTTTATGTGAATGTTAGACTTTGGCTTTGCCACAAGCCTCAAAAAGCAAGCTGCCTATCTAGACCGCAATAACCCTTGGTAGATGTTGTAACTTCATCATCTGACTGCAAGGAGCATCTTTCTCCATAGAGTGCATTAGAGCACTAGAAAACAATACTTCTGGAACCAGCACAGCTGAAAAAGGGGGCAGCCTTTTTCAGCTGCGCTGGTTCCAGAAGTATTGTTTTCCATTAATTTCCCATAGGGATTTGTAAAATGTCTTCGTTAAAGAGTTATAAGCCATGAACCAAGACAATCAGCTACGAGGTGAATCAAAACACTACAAACTTTGATTTGAAGCAAAAGAAAAAATCGGACAAAAATACTTTTTGTGAGGGAAAGAACTACAATCCAATGAAGCATTGTGAACAGCATAATCAAATAAAAAAATGGAGAAACATAAAACTACCCATTTACTGTTGATTTTATATATATATATATATATATATATATATATATATTAGGGGTGTAACGATACACTCATGTCACGATTCGATACAACTCACGATATGATATTATTGCAATACTCTGAGACATATGGTAAAAGGTTAACAAAAAGTTTACTGTTGATTAAAATGCTAAATTTGGTATTGCATTGGGGGTGGAAATAAATAGGCTTGACCATACACAGACCACTATCCAGGTCACTATCCACGATAGGGCTGTCATATAAAAATTATTGCGCAGCTGGCAAAGACACCATACCTGAGCAAAAAATGCTCAGCATGCTCAACCCCAATAATGTGATATTTAGCCTCAGGAATGTGAATTTTAGCAGGGGAACCCCACCAAAAAAATGAAGAATTTACCCCTCGGAACACAATTTTTACAGAGGACTCCCCCGAAACGCGATTTTTTTTGGGCTAGTTTTGAGTAGCAATTGGGTGGGTTTTGTTGTGAAAACCTGGCAACCATGGTTACAGCACACTTTCAGAAACCCTCCACCTTCCCCAGCTCCACCTGTATAGATCTGGTATGGGTAATTCATGTATGCTATATTGTACAGCAGTAGCATGTCTCACTTGCTCACAGCAGTGTATCTGTGTATTTATTGGCAGTAGCAAGTCCCATACTTGCTCTGTAGCAGCAGCAATAAAAGCAGCAGCAGCGTAGTAGATCTATTCCGCCAAGACCAAACATATCAACATCGTCTTATACATTACAATGCCAAACATTACGAGAGTTGTTATGACAGAACTAGTTTTTTTCCTCATTGAAGTCAGCATGAAACAGAAATTGTGAACTCTTCTTCCCTATTGTGACGCATATTCGAGTGAAATGGCTTCTCGAACAAGAAAAATTGTAAGGCGGGACTTGATTTTGTCCATTGTGAATGGATTAGATTTAAATGGATGGTTGGGGGTGCTATTGCTGTGATGTCATGTGAGTGACAGGTTGTCCCGCCCTCGCACATGTGAATGTCATCAGAGAAGAGATGTCGCTGCAAGAGGGAGAGGAAGTTATTTTAATTAAAGATTATTAAGGCACATGAATAAAATTTTAAAAAAAAGATGTGCATGGAAAAAACATTTATAATAAATACTGCAATATTCCATAATTTTTTATTTTTTTTTAATTACATTTTGATTTTATGGTGATTTTAAAGTGGTTATGTGCACAGTCTTGTACCTTGTAGTCTTTTTGTCTGATTTTCAAATACATTTTTTCAATGTTTGCAATGTTGTGATTCACCCTGTAGCTGGTTGGTTTAGTTCATGGCTTAAACCAAGATTTTTAAATGTCCCTTTGGGAAAATGAATGCAAAAAAATTGTTCCGGAACCAAAGGCCCCTGGAAAAGTGGGCGGGTACTGTTGCACTCAATAGTAAAGGGGGGCTGAATCTTATCAGACACCCAGCTGAGCAAGGGCCATTGAGAAAAATGGCAATGCTCGTTTAGGCAACAATGCTTTCTAGGTAGACATCTCAGTTTAGAAACTTTTTTTTTTTTTTTTTGATGATGATGAATTGGTATTGCACATGCAATCAATCAGTAGTTCATAACGGATTTATGTGCACAGACTAAAGACAATAATAATTGAGAGCATTGATTTTAATTCAACATAGACCATGCTATATAATAAGGTTTTACTTTAATAAATGCGGAGCAAAGCTCAAACACAAGGGCTATACCCGTGCGAAAGGTCATTCCCAAAATGAGCGGCATTCCCACTCGCGCTTAGAATAGAAAATGACTGCAAGGTCAAAGCACTACTGCAGGTAAAATATACGAACTACGACATTTGTTCCAGTGCTACTTTTACAGTAATCACCAGGATATACTTTTGAGACAACCGTTTTTAAAAATTCTATTATTTGGGAGCAGGAAATGTATGCAAATAACATGTTTAGGAGCGCAGCTCAATGCCTGATCGCGCTTCGGGGAGGATGACAATGCATTAAAATGTGTAAAATACTAAATATTGAGACGGCGTAAGTATGTGAAGCCTAAATACTTCCGAAATGCCAGATAGTTCCCCAAATGTTGTGATACTAAACATTTACGCAAACATGATTGCAAGTGCACCGTCTACTGTGGTGCTGAAAGAATTCCCAGCTCTGCGCCGTATTCACTAACAGCATACGCACTCTCTGCGCGTGGAGGACGTTAGCGGAGGTTCTTACTACGCAGTTCATGCTACGTAAATTTCCCACATCGTCCGCCGGCAAGTTCAGCACTAACAACCCTGAAAACATACGTTCGTACTTGCATTCCATGCAATATCCGAACACGCATAGTAAATGAATAGACTTAACTCTTCACTTTTCCAAATGTTCCGACTCCCAGCGTGTCTCCGAGGATGTAGTGTCCTATCTTTACCCTGCCTTCGTGTTTCTGTTTTTCAGCCATTTTACTATGTGAGATCCACGGGCTGCCTTACAGGAGGCGGGATTGAGCACATGAGGTAGACAGAGCTGTACTAAACTCCTCTCAGTGCTGATCTGAATTCAGCTTCAGGAGAACCTGTAAACTGTAGACAAACAGGCAGTTCTCGGATCAGCTGATAAGGCTTTAACTGGCGGTAAGGGGCGGTCGAGGCGTTGTTTAGGTAAACAAGAATTCCCCTCACCGATTATTGAGCATGCCGGCATGACATCTCATAACTTTTCCTACGTTAGTTTTAAATATATCAACATTTCCAAATTAAGTATTCAAAGATGATAACTAGAATGTATGTATTTTTCGTTTGATTTTATTTTAATTTTAAATTGACTACATCTTACTAGCTTTCCATAAAACCACCAAACTTCATAGAATAAAAAAATAAAATAAAGTTAGCAAAAACAGAAATATGAACGAATACGCATATTTTAAGGAAACGTGACACTGCCCTGACAGAATTACATTTTGTAATACGTTTTTTTGTATTTTATTTGGAGAAAAATTCTAAAATTAGGTAGTCTTTATTCTGAACTTTTAAAATAATAACAACAATAATACCTGTATTAGCGTTTTAATAGTTAACACAATGCACATTTTAGGATAATTGCATGTAATTGCACTCATTTAGTAAATAGGACTATTTATGTAGCCTATTAATGTATTATTTATGTGTTGTGTATTTAATGTATTATTTATTTATGCATAAATGTGCACATCATGCAGTCAAAATCACCAGAATATACTGCAGAATCGATTTAATGGAGAACATTAATTCCCAATTTACTTCACAAGTACATTAGGTTACTTGCATAGTGATATTTATGGATGGCTCTAGTATAAAGTCCACCAATAGGCTGTACACAACTGCCAACAGTTTCATTAATATATATATAGGCTACACACTACCAGTCAAAAGTTTGAGAACAGTAAGATTTCTTAAAATGTTTTTAAAAGAAGTCTCTGCTGCTCACCAAGGCTGCAATTATTTGATCCAAAATACAGCAAAAACAGTAATATTGTGAAATATTTTTACAATTTAAAAGAACTGTTTTCTATTTGAATACATTTTAAAATGCAATTTATTTCTGTGATTCATAGCTGAATTTTCAGCATCACTACTCCAGTCTTTAGAGTCACATGATCCTTCAGAAATCATTCTAATATGATGATTTGCTGCTCAAGAAACATTTATTATTATTAATGTTGAAAACAGTTGTGTACAATTTTTTTCAGGATTATTTAATGAATAGAAAGTTCAAAAGAACAGCATTTATCTGAAATATCATATCAAATCATCATATTAGAATGATTTCTGAAGGATCACGTGACACTGAAGACTAGTAGTGATGCTCAAAATTTAGCTTTGCATCACAGGAATAAATGACATTTTAAAATATATTCAAATAGAAAACAGTTATTTTACAGTTTTTTTATATATATATATATATATATATTTTGAATAACAAATGCAGCCTTGGTGAGCAGAAGAGACTTCTTTAAAAACATTAAAAAATCTTACCGTTCTCAAACTTTTGTCTGGTGATCAGGCATAACATTATGACCACCTTCCTAATATTGTGTTGGTCCCTTTTTTGCTGCCAAAACAGCCCTGACCCGTCAAGCCATGGACTCCATTAGACCCCTGAAGGTGTGCTGTGGTATCTGGCACCAAGATGTTAGCATCAGATCCTTTAAGTCCTGTAAGTTGCAAGGTGGGGCCTCCATGGATCGGACCTGTTTGTTCAGCACATCCCACAGATGGATTCCACAGACGCATGCAATATGCAATATCCTAACACGCATAGTAAATGAATAGACTTAACTCTTCACTTTTGCAAATGTCCTAGCGTGTCTCTGAGGATGTAGTGTCCTAGCAGATGCTCAATTGGATGCTCAATTGGATTGAGAAAGTCAACACCTCAAACTGTTGTTGTGCTCCTCAAACCATTCCTGAACCATTTTTGCTTTGTGGCAGGGTGCATTATCCTGCTGAAAGAGGCCACAGCCACCAGGGAATACCGTTTCCATGAAATGGTGTACATGGTCTACAACAATGCTTAGGTAGGTGGTACGTGTCAAAGTAACATCCACACGAATGGCAGGACCCAAGGTTTTCCAGCAGAACATTGCCCAAAGCATCACACTGCCTCCGCCGGCTTGCCTTTTTCCCATAGTGCATCCTGGTGCCATGTGTTCCCCAGGTAAGCGACGCACACACACCCGGCCATCCACGTGATGTAAAAGAAAACGTGATTTATCAGACCAGGCCACCTTCTTCCATTGCTCCATGGTCCAGTTCTGATGCTCACTGTTGGCGCTTACGGCGGAGGACAGGGGTCAGCATGGGCACCCTGAATGGTCTGTGGCTATGCAGCCCCATACGCAACAAACAATTTGAGCTACAGTAGCTCGTCTGTTTGATTGGACCACACAGGCCAGCCTTCGCTCCCCACGTGCATCAGTGAGCCTTGGCCGCCCATGACCCTGTCGCCGGTTCACCACTGTTCCTTCCTTGGACCACTTTTGATAGATACTGACCACTGCAGACCGGGAACACCCCACAAGAGTCCAGCCTCACCCCAGTCGTCTAGCCCAGTGGTTTTCAAACCTGTCCTGGAGGCACCCCAGCCCTGCACATTTTTTCTCCCTTATCAGACACATCCAATATAGTTCTTGCAGTCTACTAATGAGCTGATGAGTTGAATCAAGTTGAATCATAATGCTATGCCTGATTGGTGTATATGTATGTATTTGTCTGTGTCTGTGCCTGTGTGTGTGTGTGTGTGTGTGTGTATACCTACTTTATCATATTTTGGGAACAAATTTGTACCCAGAAGTGAGCAAAACCTGACAAAATCAGCAAAAACCTCCCTTTGGGGACGTCCTAATTTGTAAAACTGGTATAAAAATAAAGTTATTTCATTTTTTATATATATATATATATATATATATATATATATATATATATATATATATATATATATATATATATATATATGTAAATGTATTTAGAAAAAAAAATAAAAAAAAGGATGATAATTCATTGAATTCACTCATTCTATATATAACGGTGCAATGTGGGATAGAATGAGTATACGTCCATGCAATGTCCCCATTCAGATAACCGAGATTATAAAAAAATGTGAAGCAATTTTTGTCGCTATTAAGTTATGTGTAGTAAACTTCAAATGTGTTACATGCGTTTCACCGCTAGATGGCAGTGCTTCATCACAGCTGAGTTGGAGGGACATAACGGTTGCCTTTAATTGATCATCATCCGTATATCTAGCCCAAGACTACTTGATTTGTTTTATTGTAAATAATAATAATAAATAAATAATAATTCAAAAATCATTGGCTCATTGGATCATACAGATATTAGAAAATAAATATATTACAATTAGAATTAGAATATAACAATAAAAAATAAGATATGCTGTGGCGTTTTTTCTGCAATATAGCAAGAGAATTGAAAGAGGTATTTGTTTGTTTATTTATTTATTTGTTATTTAATTATTTATTTTTCAGGTGTCCTGCAGGTTAGTCAAATGATTCTTGTGCACCACAATTTTCTAGTGTCTCAGATCCTCTGTTGAATTGGGATCAGATCTCTGACAGAGCCATTGTAGGCCAGCTAACTCTTTGTTCTGGAACTAGTCAGATGGTAATTAACCTTTGTGGGTGGGATCATTGTCCTACAAAAAGATAGATAAACTTCTACCAAGCTTTTATTTTTTAATGACTAGCTCTTTTGCAGTGCTTAACTTCTCTGTTATTTAGATTTCCTTTGGAGTTCTTAGTGTTTTGGATTAAAGAAATGAGAGAAATGGTATAATAAACTAAAAACCCATCAATTTAGGACACACAAAATACTGACACAATTTGAAAATTAGTCACAAAACAAATGAATCCATTATTATATGCATTCAATAATAATAATAATTATTTATATATTATTATATAATGTATTTTCATTTATATTTATAATTTATAATATATAGGTTATATAAGTATTATTATTAATATTATTAACAATAAATAATTATTTGTTGAAAACTTTTACAAAAATACCACAGTAAGTTTAAAATGTATATATATAAATTAAATTATATAATTAAAACATATCTGCTCAATTTAACCCCTTTCGTGCTTGTATGTAGGTAAATGAGATAACTAGTTACGGTCTGCTCACGGTGTGTTTCCAGCAGTGGCCGCTAGGGGCGGTGCAGCTCGCAGTGTGTGTTTGAGTGAACGGAGTGAGTGAGTGTAGCCGAAGGGCCGTGGGTTTCATTCAGCGTGGCTCGGGACAGGAGAAAGGGGGCTGAGCGCTTACTGAAGGGAAGGAGGTGGAGACCAAAGGAGGATTCATAAACAGGAGTTGTCTCCTAGTTTTAAAACGCCGCTCTCAGTTCAAACCTTCAAGTAGCGTAGAAGTCACTAACCGACCCAACACGACTCATCGTTCAGAGAGGTGCTGCGCTTTCACTGGACAAAGTTAAAGTTAAAGTTAAAGTTGAATGGACTTGATTGCACGGACAACTCATTGTTTTCATTAACTTTTCAGGACGTCTTCTCACTTTAGCCGGGACTCCCTCAAACTTTATACGACACGTCCTTGCTGACAAGACCACTGAAACGAACCGCTGCAGTGAATCTCTGGGATTTTTAGGAGAAAGACGACTGGAGGAACTCTCTCAAATGCAAAACTATATGTATGAGAAAGCGATGGCACCCGAAACAAGAAACGGAGGAACATCCACGTTAAATAACAACGGCGTAGACAACAGCAAGAGGAAACTTTTAATAGCACTGGACATCTTCTGCCTTGTCCTGGGTGAGTGTCCAACACACATAAAGTTTGGATTATGCATTATAGTTTAAATCAGTGCACCATAATGTGTTTATTTATTTGTCTGTTTGTTAGATATCTAAAAAAAAAACACACAGCATGCTGCAGTAATTGAGATCACAATTTTAAGCTATAAATAAAAAATCAGAAAAAAGTCAGAAAAATGTGTACAGTTAGATAAATGCATAAAAAGTGCAATATGTTTTGTATAGCATAATGCACCTGATGGAATAAATGTTGTCATTTGAAGTTAAACTGGTTTAACTGTTTATCTATAGGAGAGTATGTGAGCTAAATAAAGTGAACTACTGTTTATTGAGATAACGATGCAAAAAAAAAAAGTCATAATTTGCATTGGTATCTTAGTAAACAGAAGAATAACCGTTACACACTCTTATCACAGCCTGATGGGCAAAGTTGGCACTGTTGTTGATGTAAAACCACTTGTTTTTTTTTGGATTGTTTTAATGAAACCTTCCTTACTCATCAGATGAAGGAGGGAGTTATTGTGGCCCCTTTTGCGCCCTATTGACATCTTTTGAAGTGGCATATGAACATGCTTATTATGGTTAACCGATCACTTACATGTAACAGAATCATCTGTAGTCAAAACAAGTTCTGTAAACATGACTTTCCGTTCACAGCTTTTATAGTTGTGATGCATTAGTTTTTTAGGCAGACCATCACGGCCATGTGCAATTGATTTGGATCTGATGAGTTTATTATGACAGAGTTTATTTAGATTTGAAGTTCAGTACAGCCAATTGACCGTGGCATACTTGCCTCACAGAGGATACACAGTGATATCCGTCAGTTGCTCTCAGGCGCATGTCATTTTCTTCAACCCTATAAAGCTTACAGTATCATATTTGATACAGACATTTCTAAAGGCTCTAAATGATCAACATGATCAGAACTTTACTTGAAAACCTGTTGTACACAATCTGCTAGCCTACATGCCTTCTGTTATCTGATTGAGAGTTCAAAGTACATATTTTTGGTGTGACATCTTTACAAGTAAACATAAGAATGACTATTATTAGTAATATTTAAAGATGAACACTTAATGGATTGAAAACTTGTGTTTGGTTCATAAATCATGCTAAAATGTGATACATCAGGTGTTTGAGGAACTTTTAGTTTTAGATCTCTCAGTCATTAATGAAATTCTGGACGGCTAAAAATGTATTGCGATGCAATAAAATACTTTTTGGGCATGAAAATATCAGAAACTGCACCAAATTGCATATTTTTTGCTACATTAAAAGCCATAAAAGCTTAATGTTTCAAATATGATACTCAACAAAAGCATATTTGTGACCCTGGACCACAAAACCAGTCATAAGGTTTTTTTTGGGGGGGGTTATGATGTATCATATGAAAATAAGCTTTCCATTGATGTATGGTTTGTTAAGATAGGACAATATTCGGCCGAGATACAACAAAAAAAAGAAAATCTGGAATCTGAGGGAGCAAAAAAATCTAAATATTGAGAAAATCGCCTTTAAAGTTGTCCAAATTAAGTCCTTAGCAAGGTAATAATAATACAATTTTGATATATTTATGGTTGGAAATTTACAAAATATCTTCATGGAACATAATCTTCACTTAATATCCTAATGATTTTTGCCATAAAAGAAAAATTTATTATTTTGACCCATACAATGTATTGTTGGCTATTGCCACAAATATACCCGTGTGACTTATGACTGGTTTTGTGGTCCAAGGTCACATTTAGTCTTTTTTTTTTTACTATTTCGTAAGTCAGGCTTTACGGGGTTAAAAGGAATGCATGCAAGTTTTTGATGTGCTGTCATTCACAGCTTTCACCAGCTCAGCCTGACATTGGGAGCTTGATGAAAGTGTTGCCTATAGTGGTTAAAGATGTGCACTTGGTAACCTAAAGGTTGTAGGTTCAGACCCACAATGGGCGAACACAATTGTGCCCTCAAGCGACACACTTAACCCCTTAATAACTCCAGAAGGATTGTACCTGAAATACCTCTACAGTAAGTCAGTGTTTAGTCGCTAGGTGAATAGCAGCGCCCGATTTCTATCATTTGGTTCAGATGCCTGGAAACCATCACGGCGTCAGGTTCTCATCTTTCCTCAAAGCCTGTCAGTTCGAACCCTCCTCCTTCAGAATGGAAGGATTAACAAACTTCAGCATTCATCTTTACACATTCTTCTAGAAGAGACCCTCCAACCCCCCGCCAGCTGGCATATGCCTCATTTAACTCCAGCAACGGCATCATATCAACTTTCTCTCCTGCTTTTAGGGGCAGAATGAGTCCTGCTGCTTTTGTTCCCAGGAATGCGGAGTAGAATGGCTTAAACATGTCGCTTTAGAGAAGAAGTGCAAGGCTTTTGTAAGCAATTAGAATCTGTGGTTTAAAAATGCCTGTGAACCTTCCACAGCATCCAGGACGGTTGGTGCGCTTTGAATAGAGAAGACGTGTTAGAGCAGGTGGAGGCGGGAGAGGGGGAAATATCGCTGATTCAAGCGTCGCTTTGAACGGCGGTCCTAAATTAGAAGTTTACAACAAGTTTGGTGACTAATAACTTCCTTTCATCGCCGTATCGTAAATGAAAACGAACCCTCAGCTCTTCCTGTGCATGTTTTACGGTCTCTTTTAAATGCAATCAAAATGACACATGTTCTCTTATATAGACGCATGAACGTATGTAACGAATTCAATAAAAAGTTTCACGCAAGGTGATGCTTTGCTTCAAAAGGAAGACATAAACAAACATGTTCTTTGTCATGTTTAAGATAGTGGGCTTGGCCTGTTTTCGGTGATCTTGGGAGGGGGTTTATGTGAAAGAGAGGAGACTCATTTGAAAAGGATGGCTGAAGAATGTCTCTCAGTGAATGGGCTTTGTTAGCGCTGAAGCTGCGGCCCATCCAGTGATCAGGCACTCCAAGTTCCATCTGTTGTGGAGATCTGTGTGTTATGTGTGTTATCTCTATCTTTCCATCACCCTGGGCCTGGATTTCTCTCTTGCACTCTCACAGTCTCCCGCATCAGATACGGAGCTGATAACCTCCTCGGCTCTCACTTGTCTGTTTTATTGCATTTGAATCCACTTCAACCGTTAGTGTTTACACATGCAGTACATCCACACTGAGACCGATGCTTTTGTTCCTGCTCATTAGTAGTTTATCACTGTGGGCATTGTATCTGCAGTGCGTCTGATGCATTATGAATGTTAATGAAGCCTAAGAAAGCAGCCAGACAGATTGTATGTTTAGCATTACTGCCTGTTGAGATGAAGCAGAGAGGCTGCAGCTCAGCTCATTAGCATACAGTAGTTATAGTAACGTATAGGAGGCATGTCTCTGACTGTCACTCCCCCCGAGGGTGTCTGGGGTGGTGGGTCGCACACATTCCTGTCCATGCCACTGATAGCTGAAATAGTTTACATATAGACACAAACACCCACCCAGACTTTACTGTTTGAGATGCCAGTGGTTTGCTTGTATAAATGGCTGTTAACTTGAATCTTATGAGGAATATATTCAGGTTTAATTGCCCCCAAATCCAAAAAAAAAAAAAAAAGTTTTATGTGTGTGTGTAAAAAAACAACGAAAAAACAATGCTATTATACCATTTATTTTTATATATAATATTATATTAAATAATAGTATGTATATAACAAATGTATTTAAATTGTAAAAATATATATTTACATTTTTATACCTTTGTTTTATTAATATTTTTTATAATATATTACATATAAAATAATAATATTTTATATATATATAAATTGTATTATTTTTATACATATTTATAATATATGGTAATTAATAAATATATATATAAATAATAATACTTTTTTAAAAAAATTTTTTATTACATAACATAATTGTCGTGCAAAATAGTGGCCAAAAAATGTATTGGTCAGATTTTTAATAAAAAAAAAAAAAAACATAATTTGGGGTGACATGTACATGCCCTTTTTGACAGGCCTTTTAAGAGTCATCCTGATATGCAGCACATAACATTGATGCTTTCTGCTTGGTTAGCAATTAGTAGAAATGCTTGTTCGTTTGCTCATTGCTCATACCCCACAGATGCAAAGCATACTTGACTTACCATTGACATTTAATCCAGTTTGCCGGTCTGAAAGGTTTGACCAAGCTGCTTCCTGGTACCTCTCTTGGGAGGCATCAATTCTAAAAGAGTTTTCTTGTTTACTTGTTGGAATGGAAATGAGAACTCAACTTAAATACTACAAGATATCACCACCGTTAGCGCTCACCTTGAATTAAAACAATGTGTGAATGACTTGGCCCTCAGTCATTTAACCTAGCGAGGAGATCAAAGTGAAGGAAAAGGTTTTTAGCGTTTTTAGCTGCTTTTAACTTCTCCTTTATCCGTGGCATTCCAGGAGGGCGATGGTAGAGTTATGGAGTGCCAGAGAACCCTTTGGGAGTCTCTCTCATTTAGGCCTGACTACATTAACCTCCACCTCTGAAGCTGAGAAGGTCTGGTCCACCTCTATAAATATTTTCCAGAATTTCTCAAATTCTTCATCGCAGACCGAGGGCGGCTTCCACTCTTGAAGTGACATCTGGTATAATTTTCGGTCGGTTTATGCAGGGGCAAATTCAGGAAAGGGAGGGAAGAGGAAAAGGTAGTCTCGCTAGGCAGTTCTCCTTTTTTCCCTCCCTTGTTCTGACTCTTTGCCCTAGGTGTGGCCAGCTGTGCTGTGAAATGTAATACCCCCCATTTTTTTCTACATCGTTTCCCTGAGCGCCAAAGCTTCAGTCTTTCTCTCATTCACAGGGTGTAATTGCAGGAGACCATCTAAAGCTGCCACATGGCGTTCAGGAAAGACTTTGACCTGCCGTAGCTGTCAGTCAGATGGACTGATGGAGTCCTCCTGCAGAAGTGCTCCAATAACTTCTGCTGTTGCAATGTTTCTCCATCTCGTTTATATAGTTTACATATGTGTTAGTGTTTTGCACTTCTTTTCACCAACTCTATTTAGTCCTCTTGGAACGGTCACTCAGTTTTACACGTTTCTTCCTATACTTTAGTTACAGTGGTCTGTGGAAATCACTGTAATATATAGATGTATTTCTTTCTTTTCAATACAAGATTTTGATCAAAAATGTATGCACTTCTTGATGGAAATACATGTTGTGATGTTATTTCCATCAAGAGGTGCATACATTTTTGGTCAAGATCTTGTACTGACAATACAAGAGTCAAGCACTCTGTAAAGTCTCCTCCAGCACATCCCAAAGACTTTCAATGAATTTAAGAGGTGCCAATTCATGTGTGAAAATGATTCTTCATGCTCCAAACCTTCCTTTCACAATTTGAGCCTGATGAATCTTGAATATGGCCATGATGTGTCTTCCTACATGGTTGTTTAAGAAATTAAGAAAAAGTTACACACTCCATCAGTTAGGGTTAGAAGAACTGATCCCAAACATATAACATGCTAGAAACAATAATAATCACGGCAATAATGATCCAATCATAGAAGTATTTGCCTATTTAAATCTAAACTGTACGTTTTTTTAGTTTTTTTCTGCTAGGCCTCTGGTCCAATGATAACCTGAAGCATAAAAAATGTAAGAATAGAGCTGGATATAATGTTGACATTTAGTAAGACTTATTTCAGACATCCTTCCTGCAGATCAGTCCCCTGTGCCTTTTTCCTGCCACTTTACATCAACAAATGACAAAAGAAATTGCCGTTTCTGCTTGTTACATAACGAGGTGACATTAGATGATAAAATAACACCTACTCTGACATTAACTAAAAATCAAGCTGGGTTCGTTGGTACGTAAAACAGGATTTCAGAAGTCATTCCTCTTAATGAGAAGCTTGGATCGTTGGAAAGTGATGTTAGGAGTCTCTTGGCTCCTGAGGGACCTGTATTTTGTAATAGTCAGCATTAAGGTTACAGTGTGATGTAGGAATGGTTTCCATATGAGTGCTCTTGGAGTACATTAGAGTCATCTGGGCCTCAGATGGAGTCACAGACTGCCTTGCCTCGGCTTTACCGCTAGTAATGACGCTGTCAAAACATAGTGCCCACGCTCTGTATTTGTGTATGTCTAAGTGCACATGTGCAGTACAATGTGTTTGACTATTTGTTCAAGAACCTGCTAGGGTGTTTGTGTATGTCTAAGTGTGTGTGTGTGTGTGTAAGAGAGGCTGGTTTTTGAGGTCGCTGCCATGTGATTTAATTATATGCTTGTAGAGTTTATGCGATGAAGTGGGTTGCCGTAGGTAGCAATTACACAGGCAGACATGAGCATGAGTGACCATCAGCAGGCTGTTTAGACTGTGTTTGTGTGTGTGTGTGTAGACTTTATCACATTCAGAGGGTCTCTTGGAGTGTGTACTCATGATAAAACACTCTTCGGTTTCGTTATGGTCACTAAATTCCTCAGAGTGTGAACGCAGTTCTCTGTGATCAGCAGCTGCATATCTCTGCCAGTTTACGGCTCTCTGTTTGCGCTCGGAACAATAGCGTAAGATCTTCAGGGTTGTGGAATCAAGTATGAGGAACCCTGCTGGTTTGTAGGCCTCTCTATGAGGTAAGACACAAACGATTTGTTTATTTATTCTCAGTGTAATTGTAGTCTATTTCCTTTCACTAGTCTATATTGTATCCTGTAGCTATTGTTTTAGCAAATGAGGCATTGTGTGTGTGTGTGTACGAGTCTGTGGGATGCATGTTGTGCAGCTGTCACACGGAACAATCACCCTCAGTTCACTCCGCTTAATTATAATTCCAGGGTGTTTGGAGGATTTTTTCTGGAGTGTGTGCATGTTTTCTGGAATGGGATTTGTTCAAATCCAGTTTGGGCATTTCATCTAGCACCAAAAGGCCAAGGCCTCAGCCACCCTCACACGACAAGCGCTCTTTCACTTTTTCTGGGTCATATGGATTAAGTCCAGGGTGCTTGGCATTCCTGAGTGTAAGCCTAGCTGGGCCCTAAAGGCTGTCACCCTGCGCGCATTCATATGCTAATGAGACCTGTGTCACCAAAGCTAATATTCTAATGTGATGGATAGTACTCGATATAGTTCAAATGTGGTTTTTGGTTTCAGTTTGGCACCCCTTTAGAGAAGGAATTTTGTGAAGCATTGCAACTTTAGATGATTTCTTAAAGATGAAGAGTGTAATATCTGACAAACTAGGGTTAGGAGGGATCGATGTAAATCAAATTTGCATATTAATTTAAAATAATATTGGAAATGCATCTGTGCTGTTTCAGCAGATGACTTGTGTCAGTGCATTTATATAGAGCAGTGTTGTTAAAAATAAGTTTTCATTAATTAGAGGAAAAAGAAGTGAAATGAAAAGTTTACGTTGAAGTGCCAACATTACTAAAACTGAAATTAATATACGTTAAAGCAAAACAGAAATGTTGGAGGAAAACAAACTAATAAAAAATGACAAGAGTATGAAACAAAATGACAAACTAAAAAACAAATACTTACTATACATAATTATTAAAGAATTATGCTGTATGTTTGCTGGCTCCAAAACTCAATTTCTATATGTAATTGTCTTGTTCAACTTTGAAAATTTGAGGAACACCAGTTATTTTTTTTTATTTTATATATATTTTAAAATATTTTAAAATTGCTATTTTAACCAAGGAACCGGGACGTGTGAAGGAGTCCCCTGTCAATTGCGTAACATCTGCGTTACCCTCGGTTTCCGGTTTTATTTAGCAGAAACGCTTTACTCTTACTGCAGTTTGCAACAAGTGTCATAGCAGCCGCCGAGCGAACGCACAGATTAACGTCATAACATCATTTTCAACACACTCAAATATATCTAATATGATAAACAGAGCTGCGTTACCTAATACTCATGATCGGAAAAGCGGAAATGGAGCCGGCGACTGTGGCATAATAAAAGTCCCGCTGCTCGCGAGGTGTGTGTTGCATTCATCTTATTAACAATCGCTCCAGCGGCCTTGCTCAGCTCCCACACCACTCGGGTCTGCTCTGCTTCATACTACAGTAATGTTAATAATCGCATCCATGAACATGATTTCTGCCCGAGTTCTATCCAGATTTTTTTCCACCAGCTGTGAAGTGAAGACCACATGTCCCAAGATTCTGCGCTTAAACTAGGCGTCATCAAACTACGCCTTTGTTTTGAATAGGCGACCTCTAGCAGACGGAAAAGTTACATAGTGCACCTTTAATGCTGTAAAAATTAGTTAATTTATTGATGTTGGAGCTGTGGCGTTGTAGTTAGGGCATTCAGCTGTGGAAAATCATTTGGGAGATATTAGTTTGAGTCTGGCTTGCAACATTTCCCAATCCCATTCCCCTCTCTTCATCCCATAATTTATTTTCTCTGCAAGTAAAACACTTGATGTATACATGAACACATGTACACTCACCTAAAGGATTATTAGGAACACCATACTAATACTGTGTTTGACCCCCTTTCGCCTTCAGAACTGCCTTAATTCTACGTGGCATTGATTCAACAAGGTGCTGAAAGCATTCTTTAGAAATGTTGGCCCATATTGATAGGATAGCATCTTGCAGTTGATGGAGATTTGTGGGATGCACATCCAGGGCACGAAGCTCCCGTTCCACCACATCCCAAAGATGCTCTATTGGGTTGAGATCTGGTGACTGTGGGGGCCATTTTAGTACAGTGAACTCATTGTCATGTTCAAGAAACCAATTTGAAATGATTCGAGCTTTGTGACATGGTGCATTATCCTGCTGGAAGTAGCCATCAGAGGATGGGTACATGGTGGTCATAAAGGGATGGACATGGTCAGAAACAATGCTCAGGTAGGCCGTGGCATTTAAACGATGCCCAATTGGCACTAAGGGGCCTAAAGTGTGCCAAGAAAACATCCCCCACACCATTACACCACCACCACCAGCCTGCACAGTGGTAACAAGGCATGATGGATCCATGTTCTCATTCTGTTTACGCCAAATTCTGACTCTACCATCTGAATGTCTCAACAGAAATCGAGACTCATCAGACCAGGCAACATTTTTCCAGTCTTCAACTGTCCAATTTTGGTGAGCTCGTGCAAATTGTAGCCTCTTTTTCCTATTTGTAGTGGAGATGAGTGGTACCCGGTGGAGTCTTCTGCTGTTGTAGCCCATCCGCCTCAAGGTTGTGCGTGTTGTGGCTTCACAAATGCTTTGCTGCATACCTCGGTTGTAACGAGTGGTTATTTCAGTCAAAGTTGCTCTTCTATCAGCTTGAATCAGTCGGCCCATTCTCCTCTGACCTCTAGCATCAACAAGGCATTTTCGCCACAGGACTGCCGCATACTGGATGTTTTTCCCTTTTCACACCATTCTTTGTAAACTCTAGAAATGGTTGTTCGTGAAAATCCCAGTAACTGAGCAGATTGTGAAATACTCAGACCGGCCCGTCTGGCACCAACAACCATGCCACGCTCAAAATTGCTTAAATCACCTTTCTTTCCCATTCTGACATTCAGTTTGGAGTTCAGGAGTTTGTCTTGACCAGGACCACACCCCTAAATGCATTGAAGCAACTGCCATGTGATTGGTTGATTAGATAATTGCATTAATGAGAAATTGAACAGGTGTTCCTAATAATCCTTTAGGTGAGTGTATATGTCATATGCATCACTGCATCAGTGTATCTGTATATTTATAGAGCTGTTTTGTTTTTCTTTCACTCTGGGATGTTTCCTGGTGGGTGGAGTAGGATCAGAACAATGCTGTAATCATTTACACCTTCACTGTTATTGTTACTGTCTCATTACAGAAGCACACACCCACAATAACATGTTTAGCTTACACAAACATGTCAATATATATTCACTCATAGACTACAAAATAATAAACACATTTAGACAGTTTCAATGATCTTATGCTCTTACACACCACACCTAAAGCCTCAATGCAGCTCACACACTCTAGTAGAGTGTAGATTGATATTTTCAGAGACTTTGGTTGTAGTGTTAAGTCCGTGGCGGGTCTTTCTCTTGAGCTCCAGGGCAGGGTGGGATATGGGAGCAGTTCCTGGGCTCTACCCCAATGAAGATGCTCACGGCAGGCTGTGGTGGGCTAGGTTAACCAGGATCATGACACACCACTGACTCTAGGGTCTGTGAAGTGGGCGGAGGGGATGAAAGGATTGATGGAGAGAAAAGGAATACTCCTTCAGTCCTAAGAAGCCTCTCCTCCTGAGCTACAGGGGTTTATTTTATTTTATTGGCCTCAGTAAAGAAACGCCAAAAAAATGATAGTCAGTGTTCATTTGTTTAATTGCACTCTACTGTGAGAAGAAAAAGGCTGGGTTTGACCTTTGACCTAAGGAAACTGGCCAGCAGTTGTGCACCTAAAGGCAAAGTAAACAGACAAAGAACGTGACACACTTGGCATTTTTTAGGGCTCTTAGCTGCTTGATTTAGTGGTACCTCCAGACTTTTATTATGACATGCTAGGCCTATTTGTTACATGATTTAAATAAACACAGAAACACTTATTTTCTTAGAAGTAACCACTGTAAATTCAGTTTTTGTGTCTTCATGTCTTTTGTTAGTGAAATATATTGTTTGCCAGTCTCCTCAAGGGGCTGTTTGTGGGTGGGGAAGAGATCAAAAAGGTTAAATGATAGAGCAGCTTTGACACGTTTCCATTACGCCACCGTACACTGTGATTTTACTCTTGAAGGGCGTTATGTTTATATATTTATAATTTGAATAAACATCTCATTCAGGAATGTTTGTTAAACACACAGACAGTTTGACTTGAAGCTCTGCTAATATTTCTCCTCTTTTAAACACTTTTGACATGTTTGGAACTTGGAGGGCTTTTGTATCATTGCCGTTCATCCTAAATAGTATGCAAGATAAGAATTACTTCATCCCAAATCAGTATGTTGAAGCTAGTGAGCTAAAGGGGCCTGAACGATATACTTTTTTAGTGTATTTTCTTTTTTAGCTATGTTACCCGCAGCCCCTTGTGCGACAGAAAAAGTGAAAGTGATGATACTGTACACAAGTATGCATACTGAACAACTCAATCTCCCCCTATACTCTCATTTACTATTTCCATTAATTCCCTACACTCTTAAAAATAAGCGTTCTTTATTGGCATTGATGGTTCCATGAAGAACCTTTAACACCCAAGGTTTTTCAGAGTATTACATTGTTCTTTAAGCTTAGAAAAACATGGTTCTTTTAAGAACTGATCACTGAAAGGTTCTGAGGGGAAACAAAAATGGTTCCAATTTTTAAGAGTTTAATGTAGTCCTCTTGAAAGAGTAAATGAAAACAAGTGAACAAATTTGACCACTGAGTGGGACAGTAGGGTTGTGGATGCCATCTTCTGTCAAGACAGAAATAAATTTGGCATGACCCTCACAGTGGTATTCCTGAGCTGTTGGGTGTACATTGGTTGTACAATCATTATTGCGGTGCACTATGGGATTGAATGAGTGCACTTGATAATGTCCACTATGATTTCAGACACCATTACAAATGGCTGTCCCCTTGAAATTGTGCACTATGTAAGGGTATAAGGGCGATTTTAGACATGGCTCTAGTGTTTTGCATGCAGTGCTATCAGGCATGACCCTGGCGTCGATTTTCGTGAGTAAAAATTGCTGTGCGTAAGCACATGTTTTGAACTGGGGCCCTGTCCCAGAGCCTATCTAATGTATTGAGAGAGTGAGAAAGGTTGGATTGCCAATGAGCACAGCTTTGCTGACCTCAGCAGCTTGCATAGACAAAGCTAACGGGGTGAACCTGGTGTGTGTGAGAGCAGAGAACACAGTGACAGCAGTGGTCCCGCTCACATACAGTAATGAAAAAAATAGTGAAGTCTGTCCTAAACCAAATAAATATTTACATGTTGGTTTTTCTTCCAGATTTCACAGTGTGTCCTAACCAGGCATGATGTAGTAAAGAAGACACCTGTAACAAGTAGCAAACAATTTGTCGGAGTACCTCTGGCCAAGGTGAAATCTCATTGGTACAAAATTGCACTTCATATAACTGAATGTTGAACATCAAACATTCAGATTAGCTGCAATTTTGTTATTTTGCCCTAGTTTTTTGGAGACCACATAATACATAATGCAGAAAAAGTGGCCTGGTGGGCAGTGCATAGTGTATGGGAGAACTGATAGACTCTGATATTATTAGTATTGATGATATAACCGGGTAGGTCAGATGGAAATGGGGTTAGTAGATCTGGGTTGAATCACATGGGTCTGTATCGGACTGTGTTATTCTGTTTATCAGAAATATTCTCTTTCTGACATGAATATTTATAAGTGATGGGTCATAGGTATAGGTTTATTGTGCGGGGCAGTGCTTCTGTACCGCAGTGGGGGCAAAAGAGAGGCAACATGCAGGGTGCTACTGAGACCACACATTCCAGAGGTCAGGGATCATGGGTCAAAGGTGACAGAGAACGTTAATCTCCCTGTGTGTACTTTTAGTGTTTTGTCTGTGTGGGTTTTGTGGTATATTTGTCTGGAAGCCAGAATGGATCTGTGTGTGTGCTTCGGAAATGTCAATCAAGTTTGAAATGCATCTCTGACTTCTGAAGAATCCCACACAGGGCGTTCTCATTCCAGTGAGCAAGTGCAGAACATTTTATAAATGACATGTCCTCACCAAGGGGTCAAGGTCTGACAGGTTAGCGTGGCTTCAGGATGTACTATATACAAACCAGGTTATACTAAGGCCCTGTCCCAAATGGCAGACTTGATCAGTCTTGCAGACTTGCATTTCTTGCTATGCCTTAAAGTCTACAAGGCTGTAGGCTGTCCCATTTCTTGCTTTGTGTGCCAATGCACACTTTTGCCAGTGTAGATTCAGAGGAGCACCGCAAAGGCTTAGTACTGCGATTGGCTCATAAATAATTGCATCCATGAGCAAAATTTCAAATTGAAGACTTCCAGAGGTTCCTGCACCAGCTGAGCAACTGCTGATATAGTTTCTCCAGGTATTATAGACTTTGGTCCACACATACTCTTTTCTAAATATACAGTATGCTTCATGTTGGTGTGTTGCATTAGATTTCAATGCCCTCCCTCACTTCCTCTTGCCCCACTCATTTACCTTACTCCCAGTAATTAGTAAAGCCCTCCTCTTAAATTTCCCTTGTTCCCAGCAGGGGTGGCTTTCCCTTTTGTGTTCAGCTTCAGTTTTTCAGCCAGTGAGAGTCTCATAAGAGCTGGCAGTGAGCCACTCATTCTCAACAGATTCCCACAAGGGTTACCATGCCCATTCTCTCTCACTCTGCATCCTCCACAGGCTCTCGCATTGTGTGAAGGCCCTGGCCACAAGCCCTTTGCAGATCACCAATGATAAAGCCATCAATGGAGCTGAGAACTAAACAACAAACCTTCACGTCCACCCCTTAGTGGCCTCAGAGGATGTGCTTGTATCTAAAATGATTCTATTCTTGCATACTGTCATGTGTGCATTGTTTCCTCAAGGTGTAGTCCTGATTGTTGCCATTGTAGATTGAAAACGTTAGAAAGGTCTTTCCTCATATCAGGTGTGTTATGAATCAAGTTCACCCCAGACTCATTGTGTCTAATTGGGGCTCAGGTTGCACGTTCAAGGGTGTGTGGACCAAGCCAAGCCATGTTCTTCAGCCAAGAGTTACAAAACAACCTGACATGATGAACAAGAGAACAAAGTTCTGACCAAGGAAGACTATAATACCTGGAAAAAGATATCTGTTAGCATTCCCATTAATCTCAATGGCAGTTGAGTTGGCTAATGATGCTAGCTATGCTAACCAACCAAACCTTGACACACACACATTTCACAAGGTGCTACCTTTGAGTGAGGTAAATCATTAGAAGTTGGCATTCGTGGATCAAATTCCTGCACAATCTATCTAAAACCATTTCCTTAATTTATTTATTGTAATAAATTATGTAATCAATGAGCAATTTAGCAGATAAGCTCATACAAACCTTTCTAAAGAATGTGTAAAACACCCTTGCTTATCTTACATTTATATGACTTTCCGTTAGAATCCTTTAAGCGTGACTTTAATTCGTGACACTTGTTATGTGGTATCTTTGCACACTAGCTACAGGAAGACTTGATACACAAGACACAGGGGCTCACATTATAAAGAGACTTGACTAGAATTTGTTATGGTAATTGTGGTTTCTAGTTCAGAGAATCTCTGTGTATTCTTTCCACCACATTTTTAAATTTGTACTCCGTGTTAGCTTACCTCAGGCCCCCATCACACATGCACAGTCACGCTACATCAGTGTTCTTACATCCTGTCTTACTGTTGATGTAACTTGGTAACTTTCTGCTTTGTGTATCTAATGGACGTGTATATGTGTTTTATTGTGTTTGTGCTTTTGCACAATCCATTCAAAAGAGAGTTTTGACAGCTCAGAGTTCGGACCTCTGAGTGCCCTCGTTGTTAGAGGGCAGACGGCCCCTGTCGGGAGAAGGCCTTTCCTTCATGCGCATTTCTACACAAAGCTTTCTTCCTATTCACCCATGCATCTCTGTCCCAACAATGACAGATCGGCATTTAATAGTCATTCACTGCTTCTGTTTCACAATGCAGTTCACTTTCACCCCCATCATGCAGTCCTTACCACTACTTCCTTTAGAGTGAGAAGCTTTTAGAAGCTTTGACGGAAAGGTCAAACATTTCAGATATTTCCTACTGCAGTTTTGTTTAAGTGCAAATGGTTTAAGGTTCTGCAACAGATACCTAATAGGTAGAAGTCTAGTTATATCAAATACACGAAAATAGTTTGTTTGAACATCCTAACCAGCCAGACAGATTGGGGTGTGACTTTCTTTTTCACATAACCAATGGCATATGGGGGGATAATTTTTGAAATTTCGTTAGTGAGAGAAATTACTCTCTTCATCTTTGATAAGTTGTTTAACAAGTAACTTTGGCTTTACATTGTGTGGTTCTGTCAGACTGCATTACTTCCATTACTTTTTTTTCACTGGCCGGCCGTGTCCCAGTTGGAAAAAATGAGCAATCAAAGTCACTCAAAGCTGTAAGCATTATGCCACAATCTCTTACATTTTCGCAAGTGAACATAAAATCTGTCAATGTAATCTTGCAGCAGACACACAAACACGTTTTTCCCCCAGGCTTTATGACTGTGTAACCAGCCACCAATAGTCGATTGTCTCCAATAGGAATCATCCCATTTCTTATATAAACATTGATTTCTACAAATGATTTCCATTCTGGCCTATCAGCAGCTGCGGCCGGCTCAGTAAAGAGCTGGTTCAGTGGTTGCCCGTAGCGTCTGACTGGCGTCTAGCCGTTCCTCTTCTGAGAGCACAAAGGCTGCATGCCCACATCTGATAACGCAAATAGAAAAATTTCCCCCACAATGCACCACTCTGCCACCCACTCATAATTGTTTTGTTAGTGTGTCTGATGTATGCATGGTGCTCGCGGTCCCAATAGATTTTGGACCCATTGTCTTTCATTGACATTGAGTAAATATATCTTAATAAGGACATTGGTCTCTTTGGCACAAGTTAAGCTTTTAATATTTTTCACATGGCTTCCTTGACACGAGGATACAATAAGAGCTGTTTAACTTAGACAGCTCCCTCTTTGTGTCTTTAGGTCACCACTCTTTATCTGTGGCCATGTGGCCATTGTGAATCAGACTAAATTTATTTCTATTTAATTAACTATGCAAAGACCACAGACTAGTGGTTTCCTCCCTGCCCTCTTTCTTTCAGTCTCTCATAGTTACTGTTGTACCAGGAAGTCTAAGTAGAGAGAGTTACAATAGATATAAAACAGATTACTTCTAGTCCCAGTTTGTGGCATTAAACCTTTGAAAGATCTTTAGCGTTTTGTTTGAAGCACTTCAGAACAAGTTAGCTAGATGATCAGAATTCTTATGTCTATATTATGTCTCTAAAATGGTCTGTATTTGGTGCCTTTTGATTTGAAACTCTGATCACAAAGTCTATATGCATTTTCCAGAGAGGAGATCTGAACCACATTCAAAACTGTGTCTCTTACATATGCACCACGGCTCAACACTAACTGCTAGACTACCTTCAAGTTTTTTGAGTGTCTTAAGCTGCTCTTCAGATTGTGTCTTTTGGAATGAAGATTGTCCTTTATTGCTGAAGAGTGAGAAAGAGAGCAAAAGAAGAAAGAAAAGAGTCTCAGCATACCATGCCTCTCTCTTGGTGATGACATGGGTGGTAGAACAATGGCGTGCTGGCATGACGCTGGCTCTCAGCCAACATCATTGGGCACAGACAGAAGGCTTTTCACTAACACATGGAATTAATGTGGAGATCTTCATACACAAACACACACATTTCAGAACTATTTAGCTTTTGTGGGTGCTCAGTGTGCCTCCTGAAGTTTGTGCTATGGTGACCACCAAAGTTATACAATATACATATATATACACAACATATTTAATCCCCATACTAAAGTTTAAAAAAAAAATGTTACTGGTTTATAAATCAGTGTTTTTGTCGTCTTTTCCAGTAAAAATCCCTAAAATATAAATCGATTTCAACAAGTATGTTAATTTGTGTGAAAAATTTTTACAATAAGAGAATTTGTTGCAGATTTTGTTTGTTTATTTATAAACACATGTAACAAATTTGTTTATAATTTGACTTTATAGCCTACTTTTGCAGATATACACACACCCTGACAGAAATAGATTCACTATGCGTTATGTTAACATGCGTGCGCATATGATGAAATATGATCGCCAGGACTTGGCTTTTTCCAGACATTCTAAGTGTATTTGACCTTGTGGTCATAGCAGATCTGAAAACATCACAAGCAGTGCCAAAGAGGAATGTGTGCCCATGTCTGCGTGTGTTTCTGCATATGTACCCTCAGCCCATGGATTTCCTCCGCCCAGTCTCAAACCCCTGGATCGAATTGGCTAAGCAAGTTTCTTTGACCATCCCCAACTCAAGCACCTGTGAGAAACCCTACAAACTCCCAAAGCCCTTTATTTTTGCAGGTGTTAAAAGTGTCTACGGCCTTTAAATCCGGTAATACTTATTCGTCTGAAAGCAGAGAGATTAAGGACAGAGGTGTTTGACCACATGTAGATGAAGTAGCTTATGTTGTACACAACCTCATGTCTAAAAACCAACATGATGTTTCTTTGAGCATGTTTGAATACTATTTCACTCTGCTCTTAAGACTTTGTCCAAGTTTCTGGAGGTTGAGGAATAAGTAGATTTTCTGTCGAAGAGGCCCTGAGGGTAGATCGAGGAACGTTGTTTTTCCAAACGTGCTTGTTCCCAGTGCTGGTATGATCTTAAAGGTTTGGTTTATTGTATGTATGTATATGTGTGTTAGAAAGAATCAGTCACCACGGCTGCAGTCTCCTCTCTCCAACCACAAAAAAAACCCCATACGCCCCCTTCTCTCTTTTGCTCCAAACACCATTCCAGACATTTGGGTGGTCGGCGTAAGTTAAGCTTTGTTTTTCTTGCTATTCACACATTTTACAATCCTTCAAGGGGAACTTTTCAAAGCTCCCACCACAACTTTGAGTCTGATGTTTAGTTTGCTTTGATTTGAAAATATGTATTTATTTTTCCCGCCATTGGCTGGATGATGACAGCTGACGTGTGTTTTGCAGGACGTGTGACATTTTAATGAGTTGGCCATTTTGGGCTGAGTTCCCAGCCTGGCATCTATCCCTTTCCTTAAAGAAAAAAAAATGCACTGGTTTAGATGCATACCAAACTAATGTGCATGTAGTTTGTTGTCCATTTCTATACCAAGGGAAACTCTCCTCAGCATAAGTCTTCAGGTTTTTGCTTTTAATTACAAAAAGTGGCTCCATCATAGTTCTCTCATAAAGCAAAAAAACAAATGGTTATGAAAATGTTTTAGCAAAACCACAAGTGAACCTGAAAAATCCATATAATCTGTCTCCACAACCTCTGTTCCAAACCCTAGTGAGCCGCCTACCTAGAAAGCATTATAGTCTCACTCCCAATGTAAGGCAACAACATTGTTACCTCCTAAGATAACTTGTTTTGGCCAAATCCTTAAGCCCAAACTACTTCGGTTTTTACGCATACTCTAGGGTGGGCGTATAGTGCACATTATTTTATGTTATGTATATTTATGATTGTTAGTAGCTTAGCAACATGCTTACATCAAACTCTATTAGAATTAATCTTGAGCGTTATTTGTGTGGAGATGTAGATTGTTCCAATCAGGTTTCATGATTTTTAGGATGTAAATGCAAATGGAGGAAGCAAGACAGCTCACTAGGTTTGGAAAAGGACTTCACACTGATCACACTGATCCAGAATTTCCTAAGTTCTCACTGAAAAGGCACCTATCACCCTGTGTTCTTGTTAAAACCCAATATTGCCCTTTACAGTTTGAATTCCTCAATAAAACTATCAAACCAAAGAAACATGGAATGCTAGACTTTGATGGGTTTGGTGTTCATTATAAGGTCTTATCTGTGCTGAATTAGTTCTCTGAAGCTCTACATACAGTATTATTTGCATAAAAGCTTTGCCTAATGCCATTAGGCTGCATTGTCTTTAGCTGTAAGCTACTTTGCACTGACAATAGCACTGAACCCAGGCAAATGGGAAGGGAAGCTTCTCTTGCTATTGTGCTGCTTCGCGCAAATTACTTAATTAGCAAACTGTCACTTCAAAACTGTGTATTGGATACACAGTACATTATGTGTGCTCTGTGAGGTTTTGTGTACACGGCTCTTGTAGTAGCAGCACTTTAAGCTAATGCTTTTTTAGAAGATTAGATAACGGCTAGAAGATTTTAGTTAACAATTCATTTCATCAGTTTTTCAGTCGTAACATCTATTGGTATTTTGCTTAGTTTTAAGGCTTTTTGCACTTATTTTCATGCTATTTACACTGCAATCAGTATTTTTTTTTTTCACAAGAAAAAAAAATCTAAAAGAAATACTTTAAACACAATCAGTTTACTTGAGATACAATATTTAGTCATAAATCAGAAATGTGCTTTAAAATAAGAAAAGAAAATTGACAGTGGGCAAAAATACTGATTTTTGCATTGTATTTTTCTGCATATATTACGCTTCATGAACGCAAGTCATGTGAAACATCCCTGCCCTCTCAGGTAAGTGTGTATCATGACACGCCCTATGGGGTCTGTGTGTGTTTTTTGCGTAGTCATGCTGCCCTCGATGGTGTTGCATAAATCGACAGTGCAGCCGTACCAGCGTGGGTTCTACTGCGCGGACGACAGTATCCGCTACGCCTATAAAAGCAGCACTGTGCCCTCTTCTGTGCTGACAGCCGTGGGCCTCCTCCTGCCCATTGCCAGCGTAAGTGCCCCACAGAGGGGCCTCAGACAGGGGACATGGGGCCAGGCGAGTGGGGCGACTGCATGGGAAATCAAGTCTTTTGAGAGAGTTATTATAGTTTATAGCTAGTATGTAGCAGAAACTTCTAGTGCATTGTACTAATCATAGGCAGACATTACCTATATGTAGCCATTCACTCTCTCAGAAATCGAGCTACCATGTCAGACCCCCCCTCCCCTGCCTGGTTTCCCATAATCCTCGGTTGCTGTGTGCTGTGCTGTGCTGTGCCGCTACCTGCGTGTGTCTTTCTGTTGACTGACCTGAAATCTCTCTCTTTCTCTCTCTCCCCCTTCTCTCTCTCTCTATGTGTGTTTGTGTGTGTGTGTGTGTTTCGCTATAGCTGGCCTGCCTTTCCTGATAATTGAAACTAGCACAATCAAGCCGTACCATCGCGGGTTTTACTGCAGTGACCAGTCCATCCAGTACCCGTATAAAAACGGGGACACCATAAGCGATGCCGTGCTCTGTGCCGCTGGCATTCTAATTGCCATCCTCTCTGTAAGTTATTCTCTTATATATTCATATAAATCTACCACTGATTCATATAAACTTCCCATTTACATCCCTCATCCCCTATTAGATCAGTAGAATAACTGTAGAAATAAATGACTTTATAGCAAAGAATCCTACCCATAATCCTCTTTAAATCCATTAACCAGTCCACCCCATCCCATCTTTTCATTTAAAATATTTGAATAACTCAACATCAAGGGATTTATCATGGTCAAGGCTATCTCTATCTCTCTTTTTGTCTCAGTCTCGTTCTCTTTTATTTCTGTTCCGTCTTCTTTTGTCTGCATGTTTTGTGCATTGCTCTTTTTGTGTTTGACTTTTTTTCTCAGAAAAGTAATTCTCAAAAACAGCAATGTGAAGTTACTGTTAAACATGTTAAAAAGCAATAATATAATGACAGAACCCTTGAGGAAAAAAATACACTTTAGTATAGCTTTAAAAACAGTGCGTATTATGGAAATAATACTCTTTAAAAGAATATGTGAACAGAATGTATATGTATCTGCAAGTACATTTAAAAAAAAAATATATATACTTAATATTAAAATAATATCAAAATGCAAAAAAATAATAAAAATATATTTTTCATATTTTTTAGATTCTTATTTCTTTGAAATATGAGCAGGATATGTTCTTGCAGATTTTGTAAGATTGACCCTATCATTCAGTAAACTGAATTTTAGGCCCCGACAAAGCTAAATAAAATGAAAAACTTGCCAAAAAGCCTCACAAACTTTTGAGTGTAGGTCCATCTGGATAAGAGAATAAACTGCCCTACTGCTGCTGAGGTGTTGAATTAGTAGACATTCACAGCATTTGTGACAGCTGGCGAAGGGTTAACCTCTCACAAATGAACCTAATCACCTGCAGGACACATGTTAGATGAAGAACAATACAGAATGCAATGTCAAACCAGATGACACTTGTGAAACTTCAAAACACTGTCTCAAAACAAAAAATTCAACATGCCAGACAAGCCCCTTGTGGAAAATAAGTGGTGGAGATGAGGGAAGTGGTCTTGAAGTACGAGCCCCTGAACACTGGCATAAAACCAAACCATGACTCGATGGAGATCCTGTATGGAGACATGCGTGCCTCACTGTCTGGAGTAGACATGTTCCCATGCTCAGCAATTCTCCTGATTAAAACAAGGACTGTGTGAGCATATATGTAAGTGTGTGTGTGTGTGTGTGTGTGTGTGTTGGCATCCCTCACACAGCTGTAGTTAATTAGCACTGTCTCCAGTCCTAGTTTGGTTAGGCCTCAAGTAAGGCAGCCCCACTCTTCACTACCAACACAACAGCGTTCCACAACAGTTTAAAGAGAGAAAAAAGGGGGGAAAAAGAGAGAGATAGTAAATATCTCATTAAGGCATGGTTTATGTACTTCATAGCCCATGCCTCTGCTCTAATTTACGTCCTATTGGTTTCAAATGGTGCAGACCTCTGTTTTAAACTCCCATGCTCTAACTGCTCATATGAAAGCTATAACCTTTAGAAACATAATATGTTCCATATCATTAAAATATCAACAGCAACGGGCAGGCCATGCTCAGTCATAACTCACGTTACTCGTTTTCTCAGTTCTTTTACTCATTTCTCCTTGCTTTTTGGATTAATGTGCTTTCCTAACAAATAGCTCATTTGCATGTACGTCTAACCTCACCGTGCATGCCCATGACCTGACCACTGAAATCTTGTGATGTTATACAGTGACACGTTAATCTTTGTGGTGTGACTTATCAAATTCACCATAATTTTATGATGTTAGTGGCATTGTAGCTCTGTTCCAAAACTTACTGAACTGCCTCACTTTCTAGTGCCTATATAGGCATCCTAACCATCATGGATTTAGATTTAGAACACTATACGTAGGCAACAACTCCGAGCATCACACAAATTGGCTCAACAAGTTAATTTCAATGTAGTTTGTTGTTAGAATATTGCTAAGCTAAAAGTTGTGATGCTCTAATAAGCATAAAAATACATAAACACAAATGTGTAAAATCTTTTTTTTAATTAATCTAAAATTGATAAAATATATTTATAATCAACATCTCTGCTCACCTACCATCTTGGAGTTATTTTTTCCACTGATCTTATATGGGATGCTCTCTTGGAATTTCGCTAGGTTTTGGAACAGAATCTGCATGTAGTATTAATCACTACTGTCAGTAATACATTTTTTTCATTTGTAAATGAATCGTTCTCTAGATCGTGATTGGCGAATGCTACAGGATCCATTACCTGAACCAGGGCTCCAAATCTTTCGTGGGAAACCCATATGTCTCCACCCTTTACAGACAAGTGGGCGTGTTCATCTTCGGCTGTGCCGTCAGCCAATCATTCACAGACATCGCTAAGGTCTCGGTTGGCCGGATGAGGCCGCACTTCCTAGATGTTTGTCAGCCTGACTACACTACCATCAACTGCTCTCTGGGATATATTACTCAATACACGTGCCGTGGAGATGCCAGCAAAGTACAAGAGGCCAGGTGAGATAATCAGCAATTACATGCGCATGGGTTCCGTTGCTTTGAATGAAAAATTCTGCTGAAGGATGAAACTAATCGTTAGTTAACTAGAAAAGGCTTAGTCGACCAAAAATTGTATTAGTCCGTTTGTCGCAGAAAAAAAAAAAATCCACACATTCTCCTATGATCCATCAAATTCAAATATGGTTTATCATTATATGTAAGTAGTAGCAGCTTTACATGGCTGCTAAAGTAATTGTATGGAAATAATAAGCTAAAGTATTAACGTGCTTACTTCATGATAGGAGGCGCCGGCGCGATCACTTGCATTTTTTTTCAACTTAAAATACTCCGTAATTTTTGATAAGATAAGCGTATAATACATCTTTCAAAACTGTAAAGGGTCTTTTATTTGTGTAAACGCACAATAACAAGAATTTTTTTTTTTTTTAACATTCGTGCTTTTGTAAAATAAAGAAAACAAACAGGACACGCTGTCTGCCGTTTTGGTCTCTGTAAACTTGAGCGTCAAAAAAAACTCAGTATATACTTGCCTCACAGATATGAGAAATATAGCTATAGAAAGGTCAGTTATTGTCAACCAATTAAAGTGGAAAATAAATATTCTCAGATTATATAAAATCCGTATGAAACTTATAGGCGCGTCCACTACTGCGGAGATGTCGAGTCAGCATCATCGACTTTTAATCTCTGCAGCAGAAAACACAGAAAACATTATCAATAAATTATTAAAATGTCAGTCCGTTTGGTGTTTTTTCATGATACATTTATAATTACTTTTGCTTTATGTGTGCACTTGAGTGCTGATTAGGCTATGTATTATATATAGGCAATTAAAGGCTCATTATTATGATTTATATGGCTTATTAATATACACATGAGATTAGTCGATTTATCGCTTAAATGAACGACTAGTCGAACAGTCAAATACACACACAGTCTTGCTGAGTATTCATGTAAACGCAGTCAGTTATGTCTCAAGTGAACGTAAATAGTTGGTAAGAGAATTTAATTTATGTATTTATTTGCAAAATCTACTCAGTGTCAGAAACTTACCACGTAAATAAATGTGATGTATTTATTTTAAAATTAAAATAAACATTTTGATTAAATGCTATTTTTTTTTTCTTTTCTTTGCAGGAAATCCTTCTTTTCTGGACATGCTTCATTTTCAATGTACACCATGCTGTACCTGGCTGTAAGTACATGCACTGCTATAGTTTTGTTGATTTTTTTTTTTTTTTTTTTTTTTTTTTTTTTACTAAAAAGCCGTTCATTCATGACTGTTATGTCTAGTGTGAAACAGGGACCCTCTATCGCCCCTTACCCTCCTCTGTGTGACCCTGGATGGACACACTCCACCTGTTTTTATTTGTGCAGCTGTATAGACTTCCTTTCTCTCTGAAGTTTTCCTTCATTTCTCTCTCATTCCTTATGCTTTATTTTTGTTCTCTTTTTGAATGGGTCAAACTCCTTTTTTTTATACTAATTATGCAGAATCCCCAATATAGCTTTATATACACACAAAGCCAGATTTCGCTCAGCCTCCCGGAGTCTCTCACTGTATGTAAAGCCTCTTTCAAAGGCGTCAAACTTTCTCCCTTTCACACGCAAGGCCCCATACTCCTCCCTATTATCTCCTCCTTATTATCTCCTCCTTTCTTCCTGCATCTAAATCATCAGCATCTCCATGGGCCCCTCCACCTTTCACTCTTTCAGATGGTAGGAGGTGGAGCCGCTCTGCTAATGGAGGTGGCCAGATGTTCATTCTCAGTGTTTTGAGAGATTATTTGAGAGTAGGCAAAGATGGAATTAGTAGGGAGATAGAGAATATGTGTGCTTGAGGCCACAAGTCTGTTAAAACTCATGCAGGGTTCGTTCTAATGCTCTCAAAACAGCCATTAAATGAATGTGTGATTTTGACAGATGGGCCTGACGCCCGAAACACTGACCTGAACACTTCCTATACAAGAGGAAACCGTACGTTAAGAACCAGACCCCAGGCAGGTACTGTTGAGTGTTTTGTGACTAAAGCAATCAGTTTTTACACATAAACCTGCTGTATTTTAAACTATCATGATTAGCCACAAGGTAGGAGAGATGTCTGCCAGTGTTACACATCATTATTCATGGCGAAAAGCAAGCATCCAGAAACAACAGGATACAAAAAAGCTGAATTTCCGGAGTTCTTCCAGAAAAGAAAACCTTATTTCTAACTTCAAAACAGACTTTCATCATGTCTTGTAGTCACTTGGCAATTTTAGGTCTGAATTATCATCTTGATTTTAAACCCTGGATTTGTCTCTGAGAGGCAAATTATTCAGATGCTATACACAAATTTCTCACAGCCAAAGCCAAAGTTTAGTTTAGACTCCATCATAAAATGTGAATATGTGAATAGACTATTATGTTAAGATACAGGGTGACTCTCTAAGATTATTTTACCATCTGCTCTTGTCCTTCAGAGTTAAAAACAAGTGGAGAATGCTCTAAGATATCAAAGAACAACGCATGATAAGCAGAATTACAGAGCCAAATATAAAACTGAAGAACGAGAGAAACAAGTGAAGGAAAGTTTCACGAATCGAGAGATACCGTCTTATTGAATGAAGCGTTCCCCTTCCTGGCCTCGCTCCCTGTAATTATCTCCGTCTAGCTGTCATGCTTCATGGGTCAGACGCTGAAGTCATAATGAGAGCTCACACCAGTCTTGTGATCCCCTTTTATTTGCACGAACGTAACCCAGGTCAAAGCTAGACTGTCTTTGTTCTCACAAAATTGACGAATGAATCATTATAGCACACTACCTCAAGACAGAACCCACAACTGTTCCATCAATGACACGTTTTAATAACTTTATCTCACTTTTTTCGCTGTTTCTTATGAACATGTACCATAATCGTTACATAGTAATTAAGATGAATTTGCATTGTTTACATATGTTTTTTCGGTAGTTTTAAGGTTTGCATTTTTAAGGCAAGTTGGAAACTTCTTCCAAGTTGTAAAACATTCACCAGAGCAGCAGATAAATGAGTTTTAAACCAATAAACAAATTAAACCATGATCGATTTCTCATTATCATTGTTAGATCAAAGTATTTCTATTTTCTATTAACAAAACATATTAAGAAACTACAACTGCCAGTCTTTATAAAAGATGAAAAAAAGGAAATGACATGAAATTATTTTTTTTTGTAATGTATTGAATTTATTAATTTAACTTGTATACACTAACATTCAAAGTTGTTGTTGTTGTTGTTTTTTAAAAGAAATTCATACTTTTGTTTAGGAAGGATGCATTACATTTATTAAAAATTACAGGAAAGTAATTTGTGACCCTGGACCGAAAAACCACCTATAAGGGTGAATTTTTTGGATAAATAAGCTTTCCATTTATGTGTGGCTTGTTATGATTGGACAATATTTGGCCGAGACACAACTATTTGAAAATCTGGAATCTAAGGGTGCAAAAAAATCGAAATATTGAGAAAATCTCCTTTAAATTTGTCCAAATTAAGTCCTTAGCAATGCATATTACTACTAATAATACATTTTTGATGTATTTACGGTAGGAAATTTACAAAATATATTCACGGAACATGATCTTTAAAAGAAAAATCGATAATTTTGACCTATACAATGTATTGTTTACATTTGTAATGTTGCAAAAGATTTTTTATTTCAAATAAATGCTGTTCTTTTAAACTTTATATTCATCAGAGTCCTAAAAACATTTTATCACGGTTAACACAAAAATATTAAGCAGCATAACTGTTTTCAATGCCAACTACTGGAGGATCTGGGTAGTGCAGGACATATTACACAGACTTTTCCTTCTTATAGTATTTTGTCTGCAGTCTGCGTCATCCTGTCGAGAAGCCAGTGAGTGAGATTAATGTCCTAAACTTTAAACTGAACGAGTGGAGCTCTGCCCCTCAGGTGTCTGCTAGTACTACATGGTTATGCAGTGTATTCAGGGGTCTTAGTGCACCACAATATCCATGCAGTTCAATACCAGATTGGCTGGTCAACCTCATGTGCTCATTGAGTTGAATCAGCATATCAGTTTGTTCTGGAGAGCAAGTGTATGTGGGTATTTTGTGGGCAGCAAGCTGGTTATTTCCTAGCCTCTCAGTTTGACCTTCACACTCATAGTCAATGAGTTCTGGTTTAGCTGTGGTTTCACTTCAATTCTCAAACCGCATGGTGACACATAAAGCTTAAATTTGCTATAGTGACCAATAGATACAAGATCACAGGAAGAGTATTTTTTGACAAGCGCATCTTCTACCAGCTGTTTCAGGCTTGTTTCAGGCTTATTTCTCTGTTGCCTTTCCTATTAAAATCTCTTCACACTCACTTTTTTTGTTAAGCTAACATGATTTATTATAACACATCTTGGTACCTCTTGCTTTTTCTGTTTCCCATCCCAAGTTGGACAATAGGTGGGTTAAAGGAACAACCTGTATGACTTTTTCACAGAACACCCTCTTTTCCATGCAGTTACAATGAACTGAAATCTTTTGAAGATGACCACTTTATATGATGAACAAATTTAATTTAGGCTTTTATTTGCATATAAGCGTTGATCAATGCACATACATAGAGCATTGAAGCGTGAGAACCAATGATGTTTGTTCTAGCATTATATACATCATGTATAGCTATCGCTTCAGAAGACTTGGAAGACTTTTGGGAACTAATCCTTTAATAGCCCACCAGGATCTTTTCTGTTGTCCCATTTGATACCTCTGTATCAGATCTGATGGCAAGACCCAGATCGCCTGCAGGGAAGGGACTGAATGAAGACTGTTAGCAGGATGGAGCATGTTATCAGCACAAGGCTGTGTTATTTCTCATATGGACACAAGGTGTGTTTATGTGTTTGTGTTTTGGGTTTGGATGTCGCTGAGGAATCTAAGACCAAACCGTCTGCCACTCCTGCTTCCACCACCTCACAAAGCACAGAGATTAGAGAACCATATACACAGCATTGTCTCTAATCGCAACGTCTGTGGCATGTTTGGCTTATCTGAGCTCTGATAGCAAGACGCTAAGAGGCAGATTTGACGGGACTGTATCTGAGCCCTGATGGTCCTCAGGCTTTGCTGCTCTTATCAGCTCTTGGATGCCTACATGTGGAGAGGACCCCACTCTCGCCCTAAGGAGCAGAGACACTTTAAGAGTTTGGAGAAGTCACAGAGCTCATCTCCAGACTCCGACATGCTGGCTTACAGCCTTAGAGATCAGCGTCAGCTGGACTCCATGTGTGCCGAACGTCACCCCTCTGTGACCTCTTACAGTCCAACATATACCAGGACTCTCTCTTTGCTGTTTTAGTGTAGAAAAGATTCATATTAGGGATATTGCGATACAAAGAAAAAATACTTAATGTTCAATGTTTAATTTGGTAATATTTATATTAATATGTTTCTCATCATGATCATGTCACATCACAGGAATAAATTACATTATAATTGAATAAAATAGAAAACAGTTATTTGTGTTCACAATATTTGCGAAAATATACTTTATTTTGATCAAATAAGTCCCACCTTGCTGATCACGAGACTTCTTTCAAAAGTATTAAATTCTGACTGACCCCAAACTTTTGAACGTGTGCGTGTGTGTGTGCGCGTGTGCGCACAAATATATAACCGTGCATTCTTTTCTGAAACTGAATTCTTTTCCACCCCACATGTGTGTAAATAAGCATATGGCAGATGTCATCCAGAGGCCCTGGTTGCCTTGTTTGTGCCTGGTTGCCTGGTTGTCCAACATTTGCTGTTGGAGCAAAAGAGTGCATGAGAATATCATGTTTGGCTTTAAGGCACTCAATTCTTTAATTTAGCTTTTATTTGTTAGTGTCATTTAGATGAAACCCTCTGGAAGATGTTTAAAAACACTGGAAGCCTACAAAATGGAACAATAAACAGTTATTTTTTTAATTTGTCATCTGTGATGTGTGAGAAACGTCTTAGGTCGCAAGGCAAAAAACATTTGATAAAAAGGGAAGGGAAAAAAAACTCAGGGATTACACATGCAGATGGATGTTCTTCATTTTAATAATACTAATTTATGGATTCACTTTTGTAATTTTGTTTGAACTTTGCAGTAATGTCAGTGAGTCTGTTGACAGACATAGGCAGACAGACCTCTGTCTCCATAAGCCACAGATCTGTGGTTGAAGAACATTCCATTGCGTTCATATGGCCATATGGATCAAAGACATTATTGACACGTTTGTTTGTAACTTCTCTGCAGGAACTTTTTATAGGGATAGGAATGCCAAGTGTATGAAAGTCTGTGGTTGAAATGGCTACAGCTCCTTGGTTAGAAATTCCCTCATTGCTGCCAACATTGAGGCCAAGCTGGACCAAAATGTACACGGGTATGAATTTATTTATTTGTGTTTGGCCTCCAAATAATCAAGCAAGTATCTCCATTTCATCTGTGACATCTAGCTCTTCTATTTAACCACCTATAGTATAAACCCAACAGCTCATATACAGTAGCGTGAGAGAAAGAAATGATCAATGAATCAGGCAATATGTCTGAAAGTTTTGTTTCAGCATATCTCTAAAGACTTCCTGTTTTGGGCCACAATGTAAATTGAAATAATAAGACAGCAGGCCATAAGTTGATTCCAGTCGATTTGAGGAACAAACGCACAGCCACACATAAACACTCACAGATGCTTATCGCTCTACCATCCTTCCGTCCTGAGAGGATGTTTTTATGAGATAAGATCAATTAAAAATGATTGAAGAGTCCTCTATTTGTCTCCAGTCTTACTGCCCATGAGGTTTTTTGAACATATTTGGTGCTTGTAATCTTTTGTCTAGTTAAATACACCGGACGTCCAAACAACGTCACCTTTTAGTGTCTGTGAATAACTCATCATTTATCAAAAGTGAATTTGACTCGATGAGCTGCTTGTTCAGGCACACCCATCCTCGCATCATCTGAGAACTTCATTCAGTAAGGAAACTCCAACTCCCAAACATCCTCAGGGAGGGATTCCTTCCTTTGTATGCACACAATGCCTTCGGAGTTAAGAGAGAGCTGTTCAGGAAAGCAGACATGACCTTGTACACACCTTCGTTTGGAAGCTCAAAGCTCAAGATGGCTATTGTTTGTTTTGTCTAACAGATCGTTTTGGGCCTTGTCTGAGTGTGTGCATGTATGTTTATCTGTTAATGTCTGTGAGTAAGAGTGCGTTTAGAGATTTCTGTTGTCTGCTGTGGTTTGGGACATAATGGAAGTTTTCCTTCTCGTGTGGTGATGGATGATTAAGGGAGGGTGATGAGTAAAGGGTCCTTAACTGAACCAGTTTGAAGGGTTTCAGGACTGATGGGCCGCCGGAGCGTCGTCAACAGTTTGTCCTCCTGACCCCTGTCCTCCCTTAGTCTTTGTAACCCTCACTTAATTTGTTTTCTTACCCTAATGAGTCTTCCTGTTCCCAGAAAGCAAACTCTATGAGGGGTCCTTGGATTTAGGTGACTAGAGATAGAGATTCTAGAGATTTCCATTCTTCACCTTCCTTTGGTTTTCTCTCATTTCTCTACCTTTTTTATTTTCTTAGTAATATGTAATATAAACAAGTTCTACAAATGTTGCATTGTTTAAATTGCCTTCCATCTCTTTTTCTTTAGTTCTACCTGCAGTCTCGGTTCACGTGGCGAGGAGCCCGTCTCTTGAGGCCCCTCCTCCAGTTCACCTTGCTGATGATGGCCTTCTACACTGGCTTATCACGTGTCTCTGATCACAAGCACCACCCCACTGATGTCTTAGCTGGCTTTGCCCAAGGAGCCCTGGTGGCCTACTGCATAGTGAGTACATTTTTGTATTTCATTCATTAGATCCAGTTCAGGTTTCCAAATAAGGTTTAGTATCCTTAAGGAGACAAGAGGCTGTTGTGGAGTCAATCTTGAATTTTTCTTTATTGGTTGGAAAGTATACCAATCTGGAAATGTCCTACTTTGACATTTGATAACCACTTGATCTTCTTGCCATCACAACATCTGGAATTTTTTTCTAAAATGGTGAACAAGCACTTTTACACAGTGTTAACACCAGAAGAACTAATTAAATTTTCCTTTCGTAAATGTGCTGGCAATTATCAACCCGACAAGTTTGACATTGTAGCATGTTTTCCTGTTTTTATCCATCACCTTTGAAAAAATTTTTTTTTACTGTCAATATAGTTTGTGATATTGTGTTTGGAACTCAACTAGAGGCAGATTTGTCTGATAACTTTGTCAAAAGAACCATTAAGAACAGACTTTATCTGGTGCCATCTGGTAGTGAAGACAGAAGACCATCCAGAGTTTGAGGTCGGAAGGGGATCTGGAATATCTTGAACTAGACCACAACATTCTCCAGGCCCCACCCTCTCTCTTTTTCACCCCTATCCACAAAATTACTCATCCATCACAGTGAAGCATAATCTTTTTCTTACTAATGCAGAGCATATTGCCTCAATTGCACCATTACCAACTCACAAATGAAAGGAGAAGGGGGAGGGTTGTGGAAAAAGGAATTTTACACTTCATAATTGTGGCACGTCACACTTGTTGGTGCCAAACTTTCCCTGCAGTAAGCAAAGCTTCACTTTGCAGGATTTACTGGATTGTGTTTGGGAAAATTGAGTCTGGGGAACTGAACGTACAAAGACAGAAAGCTTTTTCTCTATAAGAGAAATGACCATGTTAACTAGTTATTTTGAGAAGCAGGATGTTATCTGTATTGTAAAGGGGGTGGCGAAAATATTCTAGGCTCATAAGATTGGGTCGGGGTAAAGGGGCGAAGAGACCAATACCTCTTCCCCCAGATATCACCCAACTTAATTATAACAACTGAAAGAAAAATATCAAAATTGTTAGTATTAAAATTTAAATATTGAGTTGTTTCTCTCATACATCACAATACAATTCCCAGAATGTCCTAGGAGTGTCTTTCTTTACTTTAATTGGCTGTGACAGAGCACAGTTTTTATGGTACACAGATGTTGGCCAAACATCATCTTACTGGTATCATGAACCTCCAAAACATTTAAAAGTCAGTCCTTGAATTTGCTGAACCTGTGTGGCTCACTTTTCATTTGGCTCTTGTCTTTGTTTATAGTAGTTTTAGGCATTCGCCAACCCTTTAATAACCTTTTTAGTGAAAAACATTTTAGTGAAACAGTCTTGTTTCTTTAAATTAACCATCAGCTTCTGATGGTCTTGATTGTCTTCAAGACCCTCAGATTCAAGGTGTAGGATATAGTCGTTGAAACCTGGAGAAGTTTCTTCCCAGTGTGAAAAACAAAAAAAATAGCAGATAAGTACAACTAAAAGAGAGTAGAAATGAGATCCTTTTCACTGCAGATCAAGGCGCCCATGTACTTGTTTTTAACGAGCCTACATTTGGAATCTGTTCCGCTCCCCATCTGTGAATACTTTAGAGGGCCAATTAGAGTATCTCTAATAACCTAAGCTCAGATGGAGCCTATAGAGGGAAAGCAAGGTACATGTCTTTAGAAGAAACCGACACATGGTAACATGCCAAAGTTATGGCCCCATACAGCACGCATTCGTTTTGCACCGTAGGCTGCAGTGTACCTTATCCAAACTTCTCCGACAGTTCATGGTTGTGAGGTGAAACATTTCTTCTAAGTTTGGCTGTAGGTGCTGATTACTGCTTAAGGGGGTTGTGTTTAAAGATGTTAAAAGGTTGTAAGTGCTCTGGGTTGGTGTCCAACTGGCTGGCTTCAAAGAAACCATGGCAAGTTACAGGTCTTGGTGAGTTTTGGCCGCTTTGCAAGAGCTGATTACAAACTTACCGCATGTTCCATATTAAAGAGGATCAGGTCGCATGGTGCTGTTAGACTGTGATGTCCACAGAGAACTGATCTCAGAACAGCAATTAATGTCAGCATGTCTATGTATCATGCAGGGGAAACTCGAAACTTCAAGCAGCACAATGCTAACTAGGCCGTCAGTTTCGTTCAGTCTTCTAAAATCCCAATTCCTTATACTCAGGCCTGGTTTGTATCAGAGATTTTGGCAAGATTCACTACCGTTACGATCGCTGAAATCAGGCAGCCTGGCATATGTTTAAATGTCTGATACTTAACTAAAAGAACCCTTGAGATTCAGACTTCAGAAACCACTTTTTCCTGTCTTTTGGACTGTTGACTGCAGCCACATCCTCCGGTTCTTCCTGTTGGAGAGTGGCGTGAGCTGTTTGTTCATGTCATCAAACACGGCCCACTTTCTAAGCTGCTGACATGGATGGAGAGAGTGTGAGAGGTTGGCTGCTCTTAAGGCTCGGTTGCAGAGGTGTTTCCTGCAGGACTAGACAAGGGTGGAAACAGCTGGAGGCCTGCTCTCAAACAGCCTTTTCCTCTTCCCACTCTCTCTATATCCACAGCACCCTTCGAATTCTCACACCACAACAGTTCCTGGCTAACAGTATCCCACCGTTCCTCAGGAGCACAGAGGGTCATGTTCAATATTCCAGACTCCAGTTCCTCCTGCGATAACAGTCCATAGCTAAGTGCTTCTGGTCTGGCTTGCGTGGCAAGATGGTTGTCCCGATTATCCTATCACTCTCGTCCATATGTCAGGCCTGAGCTTCACTTTTTTTTTTTTTCTCCATTGGCTGCCACAGCACTCTTGTAGCCATGGTAATGAAGGCCATCTCAAACTGAAAATAGTGTGGTTGTATGTAAGAAGAAAGGAAATTTTAACAGTGTTATTAAACTTTACTAATGTTATGCAGGCGAGAGAGCAGCCAAAACACAACTCGGTCTCCACAATTATTATGCAGATGTGGCTCAGTGCCTGAAACTACAATTTAAGACACATGCATAACATAAGCAACACACTCTTACACATAATCATGTGCTGTGTTTGGCACTTTTAGAATCAGGCACACCCAAACCAATGGAAGACCACACACAAGTGTACACACCCATGACATCTATGAACCTGTTCAAAGTTCGGTTGAATCCCTTAAGGCCATCAGTGAAAAGCGGCAGAAGTTCAGTGAGGTTTATTTGAGACTAGATTGGATAGAGTTGGTGGTGAGCCCTCACAGCTCTGGGATCCAAAATAAGTGTATACATTATGTGGATCTTTTAACTGTCTGGCAGTTGTTTAATGGTGACAAATTGTTTGGTGTTATTTCCTGTCCAATTAAGTGAATGTCTGTGAGAGTGCCAGGGTGGAGCAGTTAGTTTGCCATGTAGATGATGTCAAACCCCTTTAATACAATATAATACAGAGATGGTGACTAAAATAGTACATTAGGCAACTTGACGCCCTAGTGTTTTCACATTACAATTTAAAGAGAAAGTATCATAGAAAACACGATTTTGATCATGTTGGATTTTTGTCAAAAAAGACAAAGCACTCTTCCCAGTCCAAAAATGGGTGTGCCATTACATCCATGAGCTCTTTAACATGTGGCCAATCATAACAGAGTCATTTACATATAGATATCTTAAAGGTATAGAAGCAAAAACACACTCACTTTTTTTATTATTTATTTGTTATCGGTGTAAATTAATGTTTTTTTGGACCACGGAAAAAAAAGAATCACATTTATGTACATTTAGACTAATATAATTGTAAGAAGAATGTGCACAGACGTGTATATAATATGCTGCAGTAACAGACCCTTAAGGTGCATCTTAATTCTTCCTTTATACGCAGTTGGTGGTTACCGCAATAAGGTCAGCGCACATACACAGGCTTAGACAAGCAAGAAAAACAGCTTCCTGGTGCTGACTGAGCATTTGAACACAATGGAGCGAGTTTGCTGTGGAAGAACACTTTCAGACAGAGGGCTGTGACACAGGAAGCACTCACCCTGTGACACAGGTTCATTGACAGCCTGTGATTATTGTGAGAGACGGCTCTTGAGTCATGTTGGACAGTACCGCTGATTGCCAGACTGCAGCTAATGGCAGATGTGATTAAATAACACATAATTACATACAAACTAATTCCAGATTTGAAGACTACGGACAGAAGCCTTGTCAGCCCTGTTAAACAAGCCTTGTTTAAAAATATTTTTAGAGAATTTCGATAAATATAACGTATACCAAAAAAAACATACATTCTAATTGCTATAATCACATACAGTGGCTGCAAAAAGTATTTGACACTTATAATGTTCATTGTAATAAAATCATGTTAAATTTACATTTTTTAAAAATGCAGCTATGGTTTCAAGAAATTCACTGTAAAGTATACAGTGACAATTTTCCGGTATTAAAGGATTGCATATTGGTATATTTTACAGCTTATAACCCTATAGTTCAGTGATGTAATGTTAAGATACCAATCTACTTAAACTATCAATGTTTTCTTTTTAACTTAAAATGTAACTAACATGATAATACAGATGGTAAAATAGAAAGCCATATGATGAATTAGTTCATCATAAGTGTACTGCCCATAAATCATGGCCAATTCTCATATACAGCATAGACGGTTCACAGAGTCATGCACACAGACTAATGTACAACGATAAAAACAATAGAAGAAAAAAGCATATATATATATATATATAAAATATGATCATATGTGGTGCAACGCTGAAAATGTCCTTTTATATTCATATTTTTTATTTACAAAACCATACATTTGTAAAATTACGTGTTTTTTTTTTTTTTTTTTTTTTACTGTATATAATTAACATGTTTTTGTCTGTAGCCTTTTTTTCTTTGTTTTTTTTTTTCTTTAAAAACGACATTTTAGTTACAAATATGCATTTGCCATTCAAAAGCCCATATCAGACATGCTTCCTCTTATATTGAAATACTTTATAATGGCAAACAAGCAAAGGTTCTCAATCCAGTTTCCTGATGTCATTCCAGTGCAATGTAAAGGTCACTCTGGAAATGTCATGATCTTTCTGGCATGCTTTCACTCATATAGGCAGAAGACGCTCACAGGAGGCCCTATATGATGAACTCATCCGCTGTAACCTTTGGATAAAGCGCTCTTTGTATGTGCAGCATAGTGTCGTTCACTGAGAGGATATGCAAGAAACAGCTGCTGGAAAGATGATTCCAGAGCTCTGATGGCCTCTCTAAGGCTTTCTGTTCACTTTCTATCTCTTTCCACACACACACTTACAAACCTGTTGATAGTTACAGCTTGCTTACTCAGGCCTGTCACTCACAAAACCAAATAGGAAATCCCTTTTTTTAAAACTCTGTGTGCAAGTCTATGTGTGCTTTTTCTTACCCCTTGGCATCACCCAAGAGCACTGCGCCCCTGTGGCTGACAGCAGCGCCTGAAACGTGTCAGGACAATTTAGCTGTTAGCTACCCCAAACACTGACCTCTTTTCCTGTCACACACTGGCCCCATACTCTTCACACACTCATAAATAGCCTGTGTTTACGCATTGGCAGGCTTTCTGGAATCGGTGATTCCACGCTACTGCCGTCCAGCTCAGCTGTTCTGCATGCTTCAGTAACATTCATGGTGTGTAGACGGGTAAATATCCCGTAGGCCTCTCCTATGCCTACATTACCGTGAAAGCATCCCGTCTTTGGCATGAAAGGTCCATGACTCAGACTTGTATATTTTCAGCTCTTTGTAAATCCATTGGGTGCAAGCCTAGTGTAATGCCAAGGGCACACTTCCTTTCTTCCCCTCCCTGGTTTCCTGTTTTGCCAGTGATGTCATTGGGACGTAAAGAGAAGGTTGTCAGGCATCTCTCCTTGACAACAAAGTTCTTCCCACGCCAAGTGAGACCATTAATACTGACCTCACTCCGCATCCCCTCACGGTCAAAGACTGAAACAAAAGAACTGAGGGCTTTCCTCTCTATCTTTACTACTGACTCAAGGCGTTAGCCACTCTTATCAGCGGGTGACCTCATACATATCCGCATGTCGCGGTCAATGAATTGCCAGCCTTTATGTCATCTGACATTTCAAAAACCATATTGCTCATTTGTGGCCAGTGGAACATGCAACAAATGCTATGAAAATACACTAAATTGCCAAAAGTTTTGGGACGCCTCCCTTTACATGCACATGAACTTTAATGACATCCCATTCTTAATCCGTTAGATTTAATATGGAGTTGGCCCACCCTTTGCAGCTATAACAGCTTTAACTCTTCTGGGAAGGCTTTACACAAGGTTTAGGAGTGTGTTTATAGGAATTTTTTACCATTCTTCTAGAAGCAGGCACTGATGTTGGACGAGAAGGCCTGGCTCGCAGTCTCTGCTCTAATTCATCCCAAAGGTGTTCCATCGGACTCTGTGCAGGCCAGTCAAGTTCCTTCACACCAAACTTGCTCATCCATATCTTTATGGACCTTGCTTTGTGCACTGGTGCACAGTCATGTTGGAACAGGAAGGGGCCATCCCCAAACTGTTCCCACAAAGTTGGGAGCATGAAATTGTCCATAATGTCTTGGTATGCTGAAGATTTAAGAGCTCCTTTCACTGGAAGGGACCAAGCCCCACTCCTGAAAAACAACCCCACACCATAATCCCTCCTCCACCAAACTTTACACTTGGCACAATGCAGTCAGGCAAGTACCGTTCTCCTGGCAATCACCAAACCCAGACTCATTCATCACTGTTCTTGAGCTAATCTGAAGGCCACACGAAGTTTGGAGGTCTGTAGCTATTGACTCTGCAGAAAGTTGGCGACTTCTGCGCACTGTGCGCCTCAGCATGTGCTGACCCCGCTCTGTGATTTTACGTGGCCTACCACTTCGTGGCTGAGAAGTTTAATAATTTGCTGGAAATGATGCTATATTGCAATTACTCATGCTCTATTTGAGTCATCATTTCCTTTATTTAGAAATTGAGTAAAAATTTTAATGGTTTGAAATTCAAATAATTCAGTGTGTGAAATCAAAAAAAGTTTGACTAAAGTTTAAATGTTCTTAATGCATTAATACTTTTATATAAATAAATATACATAGAAAAGGTCTTTTTAAATACTAATGTTTCACAATATTACAGTTTTTACTGTATTTTGATCAAATAAATGCAGCCTTGATAAGCATAACAGAAAAAATTGGGTCTTACCAACCCCAAACTTATGAACAATATTAATATAAATATTCTTTCTTAATCAAACTTGCTATTTAATAGGTGCTATTTGCCATTTAGCTGTTGAATTACTCTGAAATGTAATTGTCAATTCCTTTTCCTGTTCTTCCATAAATAGAATTCAGTTTCTTGTAGGTTGTGGCCAGTTAAAGGGATGGTTCACCCAAAAATGAAATTTTCCCATAATTTACTCTACCCTCAAGCCATCCTAGGTGTATATGACATTCTTCTTATATAAAAATATTATATATAGAGTTATATAAAAAAAATCTTCCAAGCTTTATAATGACAGTGAATTTGAAGCCCAAAAAAGTGCATCCATCTATTATAAAAGTAATCCATCCGGGGTGTTAATAAAGGCCTTCTGAAGCAAAGCAATGTGCTATAAAGTAAATTTATAAAGTAAAATATCTAACTTCCGCCAGACCGCCTTCCGTATTCAACTTACGAAAGTCTAACGCCTCTCGCAGTTCAAAACGTTATACGTCGCGCCATTTACGTTTTTTTTTTTGTTGGAATACAGAATGCGGTCTGGCGGAAGCTAGATATTTTACTTTTATAAAGTTTTAAATATGGATATTTTTCTTACACAAGTGCATTGCTTCACTTCAGAAGACCTTTATTAACCCCCCACCGAGTCGTGTGGATTACTTTTATAATGGATGGATGCACTTTTTTGGGCTTCAAATTTTGGGCTGCCATTCACTGCCATTATAAAGCTTAGATTAGCCAGGAATTTTTTTTATATAACTCCGATTGTATTTGTCTGAAAGAAGAATGTCATATACACCTAGGATGGCTTGAGGGTGAGTAAATTTAGATTTTTGTCCAACTTTTTTTTTTGCCGTATTACAATCATAATCTGTGGATAACGTGACTTGATTTGCATCCTTAGTTTTCTGGAAAGAGTTTGATTTCTCAAATAAATGATCTAATTCTCTTTTTCTTTCTCTTCTTCTAGGCCTTTTATGTATCGGACCTCTTCAAACCCAAAGCCAAGGCTGCCACTCCACCTCCCTCGCCAATCAAGAAAGAGCTTCTCCCCTCTTCTGACATCATAGAGAGGAACAACCATCACAACATGGTGTAGGAGGGGGGGAATGGGAGGATCCTTCTGTAATCTCCCCATCCCTCACCCCCTCCCTCCATCCCCTGAAGAAAACAGAACAGCCACCTGTGACAGAGGAGCTACGGCCTAGCTGACACCTCCTCTCTCTCATCTGACAGTAGAATGTAGGGACAGGACAGAGACAATCCTATTGACTCTTATTATGACTTTATAAAGACCTCACTATCCTAGAGCCCAGTCCGAAAGGCAAAACAGACACAAAGCTAACAAGACAAAAGTGATTTCTCCCGCAAAATATTACATAATTTGTTGCGGAGAATGAATTGAGCTCGGGCAAACCGGCCCATTGACGAAAATGTAATGCACAGAAATATACCAATGCGTAAATGAACGACAACGAAAAGGAAGGAGAGAGTGAATGTGAGGCTGGTCATGTGACCAGTGCTTCTCTCTTTCTGACCGTCTCTTTCTTTTGTCTCTGTGGCCTTTCAGTAACCGCATAGGACAACAAATTCCTTATTAATAGGAATGATTCGTTTTACCTGCGATGTAATTAGCACAGATATATTAACAATATAAAGAAGAATAACTTATAGCACTATATCCAAGTTCATTGTTAAATGTCACCACTCGCTATCTGAGAAGTGTAGCTTTGAGAAGCTTGATGAAGGTCTGTACACAAGATCAACACCCATCATAGCTGATCTTCGCTACTCGAACAGTGGCCTAACTGCATTTTAACGGGTTGTAAATGGTGGGTGGGTGGGAACGGGACTTTTTTTTTTTTTTAGATAGAGACTGAATTCAAATAGATTTTTATTTTAGTAAATGATTTCACGATGCCCAAACTCTGGGGACGTGGCTGAGCCGTGCCGCCTCGCTGTCTTCTGATTGGTCAGAGCTAACACAGGGGGCGGAGTTAGACGTTGGGGAGGATGGCGTAGAGGTGTGTCTCGCCACCATGGTCGCTGGAATTGATTCCCACCGACTGCTCTGGCACATTTTTTATTATTTTTTTGGAACTGGGAACGAGCCTCTTCTGCTGGCTGGTTTGATCTCTTTCCCTTCCAACTGCATAATCACTCAACTCTAGTTGTGTGTTTTTACCCATAATGCCACCTGTGCCCTCTGCCTGTCCTGGCAAGAGTCAAACGTCCCCAAACCCCGACGGGGTTAAGGGGATGTGGAGTCCCTCAGCAGGACGCTCCGTCTCATGTTTGAGTGTGTTTATATGTGTCGCGTGTGTTTCCGCAGCCGGCCCTGGTGCAGTTGGCTGTTACCATGTGAAGAACCTTAAGAAAACTGTGGACTTTTATTTTTCTTTTTTCTATATGCCTTTTCTTAGCCTTGATGATCCTATCGTGATGATGTCTACTGTCCCAACTAACAGCTGTACAGTAATGCCTGACTATTACAGAGAACACATCCATACAACACAACTCAAGCTCCAAATGTGTTGCACATCCCTCCCATTGTATAGTCCGTCCTATCATTTCAACGAAACCGTTTTATTTCTCTCTCAGAAATATATAAATAATGTATAGATCACTAAAATTAACTATGTAAGATATTATTTCTGAACGTGTTTAGATATATCCACTATGAATCTAAAAAGCAATGTGTCATGACCTGTGTTATTTACAAAGTGCTGCTTTTATGAGCATTGATTGACAGATTTTTGTATTTAGGTAACTAAAATATTGTAGATTTGTGATAGTACGTTTTTAATAAGCGTTGAATAAAACACATACAATTGTATTAAATTCACTTAGTATTTTTGTATTGTCTCATTTTGTACAAAAGAAATAATAGCAAAAAAAATTTTCTGCTAAATGTACTTAGCTCTAATACATGTGCTTTTAAATAAAAGCTCATTATAAACGACAAAAAAAGTGTTTGGTCTCTTATTGCATGAAATGTAATCGCTCCTAATGTTTGATGAGTAAAGCACATTAAATCTCAAACAGATCATTGTTACTTAAAGTGATAGTTCACCTAAAAATAAAGATTCTGTCGTCATTTACTCACCCTCAAGTTGTTCTAAACCTGTATGAATTTCTTTCTTCTGCTGAACACAAAAGAAAGATATTTGGAAGAATATGGGTAACCAAGCAGTTGAACAGTTGAAACATAGTATGGAAAAAAATATTATGGAAATCAATGGGGTCCATCAACTGTTTGGTTACAAACATTCTTCAAAATATCTTCTTTTGTGTTCAGCAGATCAAAAACATTTATACAGGTTTGGAACAACTTGAAAGTGAGTAAATTGACAGATTTTTTAAAATTTATTTTTGGGTGAATTATCCCTTTAAAGGTGCAGTGTGTAGTATTTATGAAGATCTATTGACAGAAATGCAATATAATATACATAACTATGTTTTCAGTGGTGTATAAAGACCTTACATAGTCAACTGTTATGTTTTTAATTACCTTAGAATGAGCCATTTCTATCTACATACACCGCAGGTCTCCTTACAGTGAAGTCACCATTTTGCGGCGTCATGTTTCTACAGTAGCCCTAAACAGACAAACTGCTCTACAGAGCGCTAGCTACTCTCTGCTGTCTCAGACGACGATATCTTTGTCCTGTGTCGGCCACCATAGCTTCTCTATGTGCTTCAAAAGGGAGGGGTGAGCGGTGGGCGGTTGCAATTCACAACCTCACCACTAGATGCCGCTACAATTCACACACTACACCTTTAAGTGGTTTCTATTTTAATATATTTTAAAAAGCTGAATTTTATTAGCATCATTACTCCAGTCTTCAGTGTCACATGATCATTCACAAATCATTGATTTTTTTTTTTGCTCAAGAAACTATTTTTGATAAAAAAAAATTCAGGATATGAAGGTCAAAAGCAATGTAAAGTCATTTTTGATCAATTTAATGCATCCTTACTGAATAAAAGTATTAATTTCTTTTAAAAAATAAAATCTTACTGAGCCCAAATTTGTGTTTGGTGTCTTAATGAATGTTTGTTATTATTCTTGGGTACATTGTGTTACCGTCAAATTGTCCTAGTGTTCGATGAGTAAACCACATTTGTTTCTGAGAACATTTTTATGTGCTGTATTACGTGTGTTACTTAAGTACCCGTCATAAAAAGTTTGAAAAAGAAGCTAAATGAATTGTCTTGGAATAAAATAATAAGATTTTAGTACTGTCAGCATGTTTCAATCAGGGCTGGGCGTTCTTGTTTTCCTAGGACCAAGACTGTGACTTCATATTTTGGCTGTGTGTTGAGGAGCCATGATCATAATTTCTAATGTTAGGCTCCCTGAAGGTGGCACTCTGTCATATTCTCCACCGTTATGAAGTCTGTTAAATCTTGAAACATCACCATATAGCTGAAACATCTCTACAAATTACTCTAATATGCAACTAACCAATCAAATTGAACGGTTTAATAAGGGAAAATGAATGCCGCCAAAGGCTGGTGTGTTGAATTTTGGGTATGTTACATCAGTGGGTTGGGTTCGGGCCAGGCTTTTGAGGTTTTCGCTGATGGATCGAGGCGATGGCATTGAGAGCAGTTCTGGTTCTGTGGTCATGTTTGGCTGAGGGAAGGGAGCCGGGGGAGGCCTGTAGGCAGGACTGATGCCAGTGCTGAAGAACACGAGCGAGGTTGTGTTACTCCTCTACCACCGTGAGCCTCAGTACAGGCTGTTTTTCTAAGTTGCAAAGGCTTGACTATTTCACTAGTTTTCCACTGACATCTACAGTAAGCCACCAAAACTCTTAAATGGGCCATCAGGTTGGAACTTTGCTCTGGTCATGTGACAATTTTCACGAACCATGTGACACTGGACATATTTAATTGAGACCCTTTATTTTTTCCAAATTTGCAGGAAATGCACGTAAACACCAGTCTGTAACATTTTTAGAGCTTTTATAAATTAAAACATTCTTTACGATCACTATTGTGACCGATGGGATTAAATTATTAAATACAAATATTCAAGACCAAGGGGGTGTTTACATGACACCATTTTCAACTAAAAACAGAAAACGTTTTATGCATTTTGGTCGTTCATTTACACGGCAGCTGCGTTTTGGGTCTTTTATCAATGTTTATATGTGAATAAAAAACCTAAATTCATTTTGTTCATCATAAAGTGATCGTGTCTCCAGAAAATTTGGACCAAACTGATCGATTCATATGGATTCATTTTATGATCTCTTTATGAACTTTTTTAAACGTCAAAGTGGTAGTTATGTAGCTGTCAATGGAGGAACAGAAATCTCAAATATTTCATTAAAGGGTACATAACACACAGTTTCTGCCAGTCTCATTTTAATCTTGAGTACGTATAGAGTAGTATTGCATCCGTCATATCTCTGAAGAGTCTTTATTTTTATCATAATAAAAAGAAAAAAAAGAAAAAAAGACAGATACGCTGTACCGATTCTTTCCGAAAACAACCGAGCTTATGCAGGTGTGAAGTGGGCGGAGCTAAAGAGTCACAAGCACACAAACACACACGAAATACATCATGGCATTATCCCTGGATAACTTTCGATTCACTATACGTTCGTGTTGTTTACATTATATGCACACGTGCCGATTGCCAACAAAACACAGACATTTGATGCAGTTTCACTCACCGCCTACAGTTTCGATGACTGGGAACAAACAAACACACTTGCAAAACTCCATTGCTGCTCCAGAAAAACAAACTGCATCCACTGTTTCCTTAACGCTAAGTTATTTGGGAAGCTGAACATGGTTATCTTTCCCTCACAACCAAAAACACACTTCTTTAGAGACATTGTTGATTATGTGGTCTAAAAACAAAATGACAGCGCTGCCGACGGCTCCCTTAACCCGAACGAAGCTCGTTGATGGGCACGCTCTTGCTCTCGCTCTGGAAGATGTGTCATACAATCATACAGGGCCATACTTGGAAAAAAACTTTACGAAACTTATTTGAATTTTGAATCTTGTATTTGGCACAGAAATACTCTGTCATGCGTCCAACTTGTTTTTTGAAATTGTGGCCATGTTTAGCATGAGAATCCAACTCTTTAACAGTGTAAATAAGTCAGAATGCAAGAAATAGCATTAGACCGAAGTGTTCCGAAGATGAACGAAAATCTTGCATGAGTAATTGATGACAGTATTTCCATTTTTGTGTGAACTATCCCTTTAATATTATTGTATTTTTCCAGTGTTATAACTGTCCCATCTGTGCCAATAGCCTTGTGGGCAGCACAACCACATATAGCGCAGTTGTGCTTCGCACGTCCCGAGTTTGAGTCCCGACTTGTAGAACTTTTCCGATCTCGTCCCCCTCTCTCTCTCCAACTTTTCTTCCTGTCAACTGTCCTGTCATAAAGGCAAAAATAAATATATATATATATATATATATATATATATATATATATATATATATATATATACATAACAAAAAAAGTCTTACGTGTTTGGAACAACATGAGGATGAGTAACTGATGACAGAATTTTCATTTTTGGGTGAACTATCCCTTTAATATAATTGTATTTTTTTCCAATGTTATAACTGTCCTGTCAGCGGCAATAGCCTTGTAGGCAGAAGCTTGTGGACCTTTCCCAACTTCGCTTCTTGTCAACTAACTGTCCTGTCATAAAGGCAAAAACGCCAAAAATAAATATTTTTTAAAAAAAAATTAAAAAAACTGTCCCAGCCACAGTTACCCCCGTAATGCTCTACTGTACTGCACCAAGCAAATGGGTTTCCCCAGGGGATTTTCAGACTGTACACTTTCCTGCCTACATTGTATGATCACATTTGACTATGAAATCAGTCTGTTATCTTCAACCTGCATTAAAACACCCTCCACATTCAGGCTTAGAAAAACACCCACGCAGACATGATAAAACCAGCCTCAATGCTGAGCAGATAAACTCCCGAATTACATCCGCTGTTACTGCTTGAGTTTAATGACTTTATTGGTTTGTGCAGGGAGGTTTATGAGACCTCCAACATACAGTACGGCTTCATTATACATTACTCCAGATACAAGAAGAGCACTGTAACCAACGGAGGAGCTGTCCAGCCAGAAGCTGCTGTGGTAGGGATGGGAATCAGGCTGGATCGAGAGCTGGCCCAGCAGGAAGGATGTCCAGGGTCTCTGAGGGTCTTTTCACTCTATGGCCCACTGTGAGGAGGGGTGACAAGACTGGGCACCGCTTTCCACTTCCTTTAGGGAAATGGACCACATTCCTGAAACCAACCTAGAAATGCACAGGAATAAATCACAAAGAGGAAAGAGAGAGAGAAAGGGAAGTGGGGGTCATCCGCACAACCAATCAAAGTTGAATGCAAAGGTCAAAGATGATGGTATACAGAACTACACATTCAGAAAAGAGGGGCATTTTAACTGAAACCTAGAATAGTTTTATTCTCTCTAAATATCAGGTTTAGTTTATTCTTGTAGCCTATTATTTATATACTATTATAGTATTTATTTTGAATTAGTTTTTTATTTTGATATTTTCAGATTTAATTGTAATTTTAGTGTAATTTTATATTTAATTGTAATTTTAGGGTTAGAGTTACCTTTAGTTAACAATAATAACACTGGATAAATGTCACAAATACATACTATTTATTTTGTGTTTCATGATTGTTGTACTGTTTAAATTGACCTGAAAAGTCTATAAAAGGCTGTTTAATGACATGTTCCTGTGTGACAACTTACCCCAGTGTCAATGTGTGTTCAATGAAATGCATCTTTTTTTTTTCCCTGGGCAATAATTTGCGAACTGCAACCGCTCACCCCTCCCTTTCGAAGCATGTAGATAGAAATGACTCATTCTAAGGTAATAAAAACATAATGGTTCATTATGTAAGGTCTTTATACACCACTGAAAACATAGGGTGCGTTCCATTCGACAGGGTCCCTTCTGTCATGATTCCAGCCTGTGTTTCCCTGTCTTGTGAGGACTCTTTTGTTATTTCCTGTCTTGTGCCATGTGTTGTAGTCCTTTGTAGTTTACAACACATGGCACAAGACAGAAAATAAGAGTCCTCACAAGACAGGGAAACACAGGCTGGAATCATGACACCTACGCAGTGTTCACTGCTCCCTACTCCCTGAGCATCAGTTGAAGTGGACTTCGCTGACAATAATCGCTCATTTGGAACGCCCTGCAACGTCAGGTTGCATTATGATATAACATAAATTAATATTGTAATTTACTTTACTTTCAAATTTAAAACCATATAATAAGCATATATACATTTACAAAACACACAGCATGTATCTAAAAAATATAATCAAAACATTGTCCATTAGTTTACATATACCTGTATTGACTATGAACAGATTTGAAGCTGCACATGTCATTTAATATGAAAATACATTTTGATTTGGTTAACTGTGTATAAATCAATGTATTCTTAATCAATGGTCTTTGTAGCGGTCTTATCTCGTGCGCTTTCTTTCCCAAGCCCAGCTGCATAGTAAACATTGCTGAGGTAAACAATGTAAAATATATATAAAAATGACAGCCCTCAGCTGCTTCTCAACACTTTTAATTTGCTTACATATTCATAAAATATAATATGCGAATGTAACAGTTATTCCCATAACCATTCATAAATACTCTAGTTTGTATAGTAACTCATATTCAAATGCATACGTAAACTCCTCAATCGCAGAGCTGTTTAAAATCTCTTCCAACGGCTCTGCTCCATCGTTAGTTCAGACTGGTGATGCGACGCTCAATGACAGTTGTGAAGTGTGAAGTGATGTATCGATGTTCCCTTCTTCCCTACGCCGTTCGCAGTACCCTTCGAGCTGAACATGTTCGCTCCCTTTGCATTGGAATCTCACTTAAGATGGAGGAATACCCTAAGTCCACTTCGCAGTCCACTTACGGTCGAATGGAACGCACCTACAGTTATGTATATTATATTGCATTTCTGTCAATAGATCCTCATAAATACTACACACTAAATTTAAATAAAAAATTTGAGTTAATACAACAAAGAAGATTGATTTAATAAACAGAAACTCAAAATATTATGTTATCTGAACCACATTATCTAAGTTGATTTGACAAATGATAAAATGTGGTAACAAATCATGAAAATAATTTTTACAGTACCTTGTAAAACATTTACTGGAGTAAAAAAGTGTGACAATAAGCCCCAGTCTTCCTGAAAAGATGAAAGGGTTATTTATGGTGAGAGAAATGAGTTATTGGTGTTTGACGCACAACACAATTTTCATGGTAAATCCATTATGAATGGTGGCAACATTTCCAGACACTAATCCACACACACATCACACACAAGCATTTATGGTTATCCCCCCCGCCCCCTCTCTTTATGAAGGCACATGTGTAGGTGGGTCTCAAAGGAATTAATCAAACTTTGATTTCTAAGGGATTATCCTGTAGCTCAATTAAATTTTCTTAGATTTACAGTATTAAAACAATATCCCAGAATTTCCGGTTGGCTTTAAACATAATAAGAAAGCAATCCAAAGAACATCCTCTTAATTGTCAAAGACAGGATTGGCCCACTTTAGGCTGCTCTCATTTTTGTCATACAGAGCTATGTTGAGGATTTTGTAGGGAAATGTTTTATCCTTATCAGATTTACTTTTAAAATAAACATCTGCAGATAATAAGGATCATGTTGCTCATTTACTGTACATGACAGAGTTATTTTGTAATTAAGGTTGGCATGTTTTGATTTAATTAAACTTGGATTATACAGTCTATCATTAAACCTGAAAACGCTCATTAAGTTTTTCTTTTCTTTTCTTTTCTGACCAAGCACAAACTGTCATATGTTTATTTCTTCTAAAAAGATGTTCTGTGTAAACATACAGTGGGCGTATGTTCAGGCTTTAAAAGTGCAGTGTGTGAATTTTAGCAGCATCTAGTGGTGAGGTTGATTGCATCACCCAACGCTCACCCCTCCCTTTCGGTAAAGACTAGAAGGGATACAGCTACAGCCTACAGGCATGCACACACATCAATATTGCGTCATTTAATTACTATATTTGCATTATTTTAAGGGTAGGTTTAGGGTTGGGGTAGGTGTAGACGTTAATAAAACACAATTTGATAAGTAGCAAATTATTTATTGTTATTTTATTGTGAGATTTTGCCTCACTTCTAGCCACAACCCTCCCTTTTGGAGCACATAGAGAAGCTACGGTGGCCGACACAGGACAAAAATGTTGTCGTCGGAGAGAGCAAAGAGTGACTAGCGCTCTATAGAGTTGTCAGTTTGTCCGTTTAGGGCTACTGTAGAAACATGGCGCCGCAAAATGACAATTTCAATGTAAGGAGACCTGTGGTGTATGTAGATAGAAATGACTCATTCTTAGGTAATAAAAACATAACGGTACATTATGTAAGGTCTTTATACTCCACTGAAAACATAGTTATGTATATTATATTGCATTTCTGTCAATAGATCCTTATAAATACTACACACTGAACTTCTAAGTGGAAAACCATGTGGTAAAGGTATGGTTGCATTTTGCACTTGTGCTTTCTAAGAAGCCTTTCACACAAAATGTTTTTTTTTATGTAAATATACACTAGACAGATGTTTTTTAATCACTCACTAAAGACACTCAAGTTAAAAGAAATTCAACTTTTAAAGGATATGTCTCTAGAAATGGCATTTATTCAGTCTACTTCCCTGTGTCTCACATTTTTTTAAGCGCAAAAATGGATTCTGTGTGAATCATCCTTCAGGGGCCATTCATACAGAATGTATTTTTGTATAACACACTGCTTTTTCATTGTTTTCTATGTAAACATGCACTAGACGACCATTGTGTTTGCGTCTTTTGCAGTGTCTTGCACATGACATGGCATTCTAAAAACGCAACATGTTTATATCCCACAATTCTGACTTTGTTCTCAGAATTGTGAGATACTGTTTATATTCACAATTGCGAGTTATAAAGTTCAAGTTCACTAAGAAGTGGGCCAATTTAGACCCAATACACTTATAAGTTTACTACTAGTACATTGATATTAGTATACTTACTAGGCTACATAAAGTAGCTATACTTAAAAATATACTTGAACATTACTTGTCATAGAATGAACTTGAAGTATACTTCTTTTCCGTAAGTATTTTTTTATATAAAAGGCCTAATTAAATGTAGAATATGTTTGAATCCAGTTGAATCCAAATGTTTTGAATCCAGTTTCCCTCTCTCTCGCCCCTTCTCAGGGTCTGACAGGGTCATCATTGAGTGTGTTTAGTTTAGCTTTGTGTTTCACTACTCAAGTGCATCGTGCAACAGCATGGTTTTGTGAGGCTCAATTGCTACATTTGAAAACATCCTGTTATCATCCAGTCAATAAGTAAACCTTGTTTTGATTTGTGCAGCCGATTTCCCAAACTTTACTCGAGCTTGCCATACAACATCTGCAATAAAGAGTGATCATTGTGCAATAGCAGATACTGGAGGTCTTAATGTTGGAGTCTGAATAAAACCACACAGAAATAGGGGGGAGCTGAAATAATTGTAGCATTTTTTGTTTGTTTTTTGCTCATTTAATAAGACAAAATTTAGCTTAAAGCTTTGAAATTCGACAGGGGTTGAAGTGGGTGTGACTTTTTGTTTGGGGGTGGAGCAGTCCTTTCATGAAGCAAAGCCACATGGGACACGGTGTCATCAATTGATTAGATAAATATAACTTTTTAACATGTTTAAATTGAAATTAATTAAATTGAAAAAATGTATGCATGTGCATCAGTATGTAAAGAAGTATGTTTGATTGTTTAAATATTTATTTTGTTGTTATTTATATACTAAAACTGTGTTTTTTTGTTTGTTGCCTCAGGGCAACACTGTGCAGTTAGACCACTTTTGTTCAGGCAGTATCATAGGGTTAGGACCATATGGTGCATTCAAGTACACCTAGGATGTTTGTTTTTACAAGGTCAGAAAACTCAAAGAATGTGCATTATGTGTGTCATTTATGTTTTATTATTGTTATTAACACCGATCAGGCATAACATTATGACCACCTCCCTAATATTGTGTTGGTCCCCCTTTTGCTGCCAAAACAGCCCTGACCCGTCGAGGCATGGACTCCACTAGACCCCTGAAGATGTGCTGTGGTATCTGGCACCAAGAAGTTAGCAGCAGATCCTTTAAGTCCTGTAAGTTGTGAAGTGGGGCCTCCATGGATCTGACTTGTTTGTTCCACAGATGCTTGACTGGATTGAGATCTGGGGAATTTGGAGGCCAAGTCAACACATCAAACTCGTTGTTGTGCTCCTCAAACCATTCCTGAACCATTTTTGCTTTTTGTGGAAGAGTGAAAGAGTGAAAGAGGCCAAAGCCACCAGGGAATACCGTTTCCATGAAAGGGTGTACATGGTCTACAACAATGCTTAGGTAGATGGTACGTGTCAAAGTAACATCCACATGGATGGCAGGACCCAAGGTTTTCCAGCAGAACATTGCCCAAAGCATTACACTGCCTCGGCCGGCTTGCTTTCTTCCCATAGTGCATCCTGATGCCATGTGTTCGGCCATCCACGTGATGTAAAAGAAAACGTGATTCATCAGACCAGGCCACCTTCTTCCATTGCTCCGTGGTCCAGTTCTGATGCTCACGTGCCCACTGTTGGCATTTTCGGTGGTGGACAGGGGTCAGCATGGGCCCCCTGACTGGTCTGCGGCTATGCAGCACTATACGCAACAAACTGTGATGCACTGTGTATTCTGACACTTTTCTATCAGTAGCTCGTCTGTTAATCGGACCACACAGCCTTCAAGTGCTTAGGCCGTAAAGTATATGCGTAAAAGATGTTTTATTTAGCAAGCATGTAATCACTTAGATCATAGATGGAAAAGACCATTTACAGCCAACACAGGCAATTTGCCATAGGACATATATGTTTTTTAAAAGTTTTTTAACAGTTATAGCGCTACCTATGGTCTGATCTCCATAAAGGTTTGCATGCTTGTTTAGAATCATATGTCGCATGTGCTCACCTAATTTTGTGAAGTTTTGAGTTTTTGTTTAGGATTTATAGGCTTTTGAGTATATTTTGCCACGCCCATTTTCTAAATGACCCTGTTATAGCTATCTAAAGGGTAAAGTGTAACTTTTTTGATAATTATTGATCTAGAGAGTCCAGAGAATTGTACTGCATTGTTTTATTGAGGCTGATTGAAAAACCTAGGACTAGTTCGCAAAAGTAAGTGTTTTACATAATCATGAATATTTAATGAACGATTTGATTGACAGCAGTGGTTCTTGAGGCACAGTTGTTCAGTATGAAAAGATTTATCAAATGATATATTGTGTGGATGTGTGAAACACCACATGATTACAGATGCGTTAAACTCGTTAGCGTCACCTAGTGGCTGATTTCTTTTAAATTTTGCACAGACCTTTAGGACCATGAGTCGAACAGACCCAACCGAGTTTCATTCCAGGCCGAGAAGTGCAAAACAAAATCACAATTATGAAAACAAAATAACAAATTCAAAAACAAAACAACAAATTATAAACGCAATGGAAAGTCTAAAAACAAATTAACAAGTAAGAAAACACAATAACAATTCCGGAAACAAAATAACAAATCAGAAAACACAATGACAAATCTGAAAACAAAATAGCAAGTCAGAAAACACAACGACAAGTCGGACAAAACGGAAAAGGTAGGTATATGTGGCGAATGGAATACTGACCGCTGATTGGACGAGACATCTGTCAATCAAGACATGCAGAACGCATAGCAGGCTGCGGCAGGAGAAAGTTGATTTGCGTGTGCATGTGTAAATATTAGAGACATCTCTTTTTTTACAGGCTACTTTAGTGCGATTAATTATGGAGAAAGAAAAACGTTTCATATTAAATATGCCTACCACTGTCTGGTTGAGTCAGACAAAATTACAAAACACTTCTCAGCCACCGTAAATGGGTGCTCAAAATTCATTGGCCGATGGCAGCCATATTTTTTTAGATACGTCAATGTCCTCATAGTCAGTCATGGCACCTTGGACAAAGACACAGAGGCCAAGATTCAAGTCAATCGGACTAATGGTTGGGTGGTTATAGCCATTTTCATGTTTTTCCTGTTATAGCCAAGCCAACAAAGTGTCCAATCGCCACAATTCTTTTTACTGTGACCAAAGATTGAGCCAAGGATTCCAACAATATAACGATATGAGCCTACACCTAACGGTTTAGGAGTTATGGATTTTGTACTTTTCACCACTGTTGCACCCACACCCCCCAGACCAATCGGGGCGAGCCTTGGTGACGTTGTAGATGGTGTGAATACTACCAGCTCTCAAAGTTTCACGTCTCTATGACTTACAGTTTGGTCTGCCCAATCACTTTTACGGGAGAATGCTGATCCTTGGAAAATTTAACAATTACAATAAGGTAGGGTTCCTCAAATCTTGCCCTGGAGGGCCAATGCACTGCAGAGTTTAGCTCCAAACCTGATCAAACTCACCTACCTGTGATTAGCATGTTCAGGTGTGTTTGATTAGGGTTAGAGCTAAACTTTGCAGGAAAGTGGATCTGGTGGGCCAGATTTGAGGATCCCTGCAATAGAGTTTCAGAGCTACACGCTTGAACCCCTAATGAAGGTCTATAATGTGTGTATGTGTACGTCAACTTAAAACACATACCCAAAAAACAGACATATCCTCAGATTATGAAGTATATGGTTTATTAGTGACAGAACGGACAAGTAGGAAAAATCAAAAAATACATATTTAAACATATTTATTCTGTAAACATACATATTTACACCATTTATTTCAAATAGAGATGTTTCAATTATGCATTCAGCAATGAATACTGTTGATTGGGACACTGTAATTGCTACAGTGATCAGGAAAACGCATCAAATAGCTGTTTTTTTTAAACATTGTCATTGCTGAATCAACACGATAGAATAAGCAAAGTATAAATCTGGTTTACGGTACAACTTCAGTTCAGTGACAGTCATCGATCGACTGGCTTTTAGTGGTCTCGCTGTTTACGACACACCATTAGAGATGACAAGATTGACTATAACTCTCTGGATATTGCTGCCAATGGCATAACAATGACGTTAGTTCTCCTCCAATAAATGTAAACTGAGTTCAATTAGTTGCAGTTGTTGTGTGTTCATGTCTCCCATGGTTCTGCGCCGGAGGCTCAGGCTCCACATGAGGAGTGCAGTCTGAGGCTTTGAAGCTTCTCTGCAAAAGCGGGTTTTCCTGTTCTGTCTGATCTGTTTGGGTCTGGGTTTATTTGATCATCAGATGGACGCAGCATGCTGAAAGACGATCACACATACCTGAGGACTAATAATGTAGGAATTGATTAAAGCCAGAAAAGTGGAAACAGGCAGAAATTATAGATCAGAATTCAAGAGAATGTTTTAAATCAGTCTGTTTGTTACACAAAGGTCATTTGGCTTCAGAGGACTTGAAATATAGTGCACGAGTTGTATGGAACACTTGTGTTCTTCTCATTCACTTTCAAATATTTGGGGGCGGAGTCATCCATCCGACCAGCTCCAACCCTACTCAAACTCACCTGAACCAGCTGATCAAGGGCTGTCTCTGAAATCTTATGCCCAGTACACATTGTAAGATTTTGGGCTGTCCCAGATGATAGATGACCAATCATGGTGCTGCGTCGTACAGTGAGAGAGACAGTGTCAGAAAGTGTCAGCCTCACAGTGTTTGACTTACGTCTACTGACTAGCCAATAAAAATGCAATGTGAAATGTACTGATCAACGCAACAAGACGCTAAAACTTTAAACTACTTACCTCAAGCTCTATTTGCAAAATTGGCATGCCAAGCTGGCCTCTTTTGCCTAGCATGACCACATCCATATTCTCCTCTTTTGCATCCACCTCTTTTTTCAGCCTATGTAAAAACTACAATTGCCAAAGTGTGATTCATCTTGCTCTATTTGTTTACCACTAGCGCATGCTGATGATGTTTTATTCTTCTACACTAACTTGCATTGTAGCATATGCTTCAATAGGTGTCATACATATACATACATGTTGTACCCAAGTTTATTAGATCCATGGCATTAGGCATTAGGGACCATTTACACAACACCGTTTTTAACTAAAAACATTTGGGCTGTTCATTTATACGACAATGGCGTTTGGGGGGGGGCCTGACTTGAAACTGGATTTCAAAGTGCAAGTTTTTGAAAACGATACCATTATCGTCTCTGTGTAACAAAAACATGAATTTCTAAAAATGGTAACGTCATGCACATGTTCAGTCTATAGGCGCGCAGTAGGCTTGCTGCGATAGTCGGTGTCCGCCAGGAAATTGCTTGAACACCAGGCAAATGTTTTTTGCGGATCTGTGTGAACGGGGATCGTTTTGACGTGTAATGACTTCTGAGGCAGCATAACGGTTTAATGATTTACAACAAAATAGAGAGAGCTTTGGTTATAACTAGGTGAATATTTTATTACTACAATACTATTAATACAATCCTGCTAGAAATGAAAACAAATATTTTTCAATAAACTTTATTTTTCATCCTTTTGACTTTTTCCACAACTTAATTGCGACTTTATATCTCAAAATTGCATTTTTATTTGTCATAACTGCATCATTATTTTCCATAACTGAAACTTTATTTTCCATAACTGTGACTATTTCTCAGTTGCAACTTTATTTATCACAATTGTGTTGCGGTTTTATGCTGCACAACGTAACTTTATATGTCTTATCATACAATGTGACAGTTTTAAATTTTATCTCACAATAAACATGACTGGAAATAAATAATACAAACATTTTTGGGTGAACTATTCCTTTAAATCTCGTAAGCTCTGAAAGAGCAAGCTGTTAGCACTAACGTTTTCCCTTAGGCCTAACTCTAGTCCTAAACTAAGCCTAAAGTCTGGGTGGATGATGGAAATGTCTTTAACAAGTATGCTAGTCCAGGAGCAACCGCCACATGGCAAAATCAAGGTAAGCATCAGGGTTTTACATTATGAAACATTCTAAGCACAACAAATGGCAACATTTCTGGATATTGCTAATGCTAACAATCAGTAAATCCATACATGGAGCAGATGTAAGCAACTTATGTTTGATACTCATTGCATAATTGAAATAAGCTAATGCCTCATTACTGGACAGTTTATTATAGATGTAAACTACTTTGAGCCTTGAAATCCATTAGTATAAATAAGTCAAAACTAAGTCAAGCACATATGGTTTGTTTTAGCCAGGAGGTTTTTAAATTTTGCTGGTGCTCAGCTGTTTTTCAATATTCATTCAGCTTGCTTTGTTTGTTGCAAAATGTCAGTAAGGAGATGTAGCTTCCTTGTAAGGAATGAAATGGCCTTTATCCAGCTGGTCAGAGTGCTCATTCATGCTGCATTAGTGGTAAATGTGTGGAGGTCCAAATCCATCGCTGTACTGTCTGTGTCTGTTACTCTCGGGGACAGAACATGTCCCACTTTCCAGTAAAGAGATGAAGCATGTTTGGAATCTGTGAGTAATGATGGTGTAAGAATGAGTCTTTGCTTGATGTGCACAACTTAACGCACTTAGATATACACTGGAGGACACCTGTGTCCTGTCTCAAGTAGAAATGATCTGGAACACATCAACGGCAGACAATTAGGGAGGTTTTCTCTCCCCTTCTCAGGGTCTTTTGCGTTTTCCTCAAAGCAACATATTTTAATGTCAACAGACAAATGGTCTTCCTATATCTAACCATCACTAGTAAAATTACATCAAGGTGAAGTCATACATATTTGTGTTTTGTGTGTGCTTGTGTGCCAGATATCTACATTATAAATTCTTAAGTTCTTGTACTGTGGGGTTCAAAAATCTCTATTTGGCATTTTTCTTATAAAAAAAAAAAATTCCTATTAAAGTTTTGTATATGAACCAATTTGTACCTTGTATGGGACCAAATCTGCAAATCTGTCCATGCACCTTTTGCTTTATATTTCTTATATACTCAACTTTTTTATTTAAATGAAATGTAATGATTTATTTAATTGCAATTAAATATAATTATTTACATTTATTTAGTAAATATTATTAAAGGAACACGCCGACTTTTTGGGACTTTAGCTTATTCACCGTATCCCCCAGAGTTAGATAAGTCTATACATTTTTATCTCTGTGCGTGCCATAACTCTGTCTGACACACCCACCGCTAGCCTAGCTTAGCACAAAGACTGGAGGTAAACGGCTCCAGCTAGCCTATTGCTCAATATGTGACAAAATAACGCCAACATTTTCCTATTTACATGTTGTGATGTGTATAGTTACATCGTGTACTAAGACCGACGGAAAATGAAAAGTTGAAATTTTCTAGACCGATATGGCTAGGGACTATACTCTCATTCCTGCGTAATAATCCAGGAACTTTGCTGCCGTACCATGGGTGCAGCGGCGCAATGATATTATGCAGCGCCTGAAAATAGGCTAACTTCTGTCAACATAACCAACGTGACAACCTGCTTGCACAGAGAGTGTGCTGGGGACTATTTTCAGGCGCTGCGTAATATCATTGCGCCTGCTGCACCCATGGAACGGCAGCAAAGTTCCTGGATGGAGTAGGCTAGCCGTTTACCTCCAGTCTTTGTGCTAAGCTAGGCTAGCGGTGGGTGCGTCAGACAGAGTTATGGCATGCACAGAGATAAAAATGGTATGTATGGACTTATCTAACTCTGGGGGATATGGTGACTAGATTGATTGATTTTGGTATGTGCATGTTAGAAGAGATATGAGTACATATACTTATGATTGCATTGGTGAGTGACTGTCTTTAAATGGAAACTCTCCATACTAATGCAGAGATCTTCCATACAGCAGAGTGCTGGATTTATCAAATAGTTAGTAAGTAATATGAACACATGTTGATGGTATTACAGGTCAGATGGCATCAAGGGAGCTGGATTCCTCCATGCTGCCACTCACATTTGCGCTCTTCCCTCCTTCCTCATCTGCCGTTATTCTCTGTCACTTCTCATTTGTTTTTCTGCTCGCCCTCTGAGAACTGCGGCATTGCTCTACTGGCCTCTCTTGCACATTATCTCTTGTAAACTCACTCCCCTGATTTATATGTCAGTCACCTTTTTCATCATCATGCTGTCTTTAACTGTAAAAAATTAACTGCAACAATAAATCAAGACAGATTTGAGATTTGAGTTAACAATTTGTTTAGCCAATTTGAAATTCATTGTTCATTAAAAATGTTCATTAAAAATTGTTCAGCCAATAACAATTCCCAGCGTGCATTGCTGTTAATAATAACCACTTAATTTAAAAATGGGTAAAAATGACTTTAGAAAGATGGCAGCATCATTATTTTATTTTTACACAGAGATGTGGTAGATCTATTAGTAAAATCTGTTGACTTTATCAATCGTTGCATTATATGCCAATGGTGACAGTTCAAAACTGGGAAAAAGCACTTCTTCTGTTTTTTGCCCCAAGTTTGCATGCTTGTAACTCAAAAAGTACTAAAGATATCTTAATATCCTCTTAGATTCTGGTTCTTAACAAACTTTTCTTTTGGTATCTTCATTTTAAAGGTGCTATATGGTTCAATCCCATAGATGTGGAGATCCTAATGCGGCTCCATTGGTAAAGTGGTCAATTGTACACATTTTTAGTTGTCAAAAACCAAATGTGGGTCACTTTGCATACAGCTGATACTTTTTTCTTTTAAAGAGGAATATCTGAACAACAAATAATGTTGAAACTATTTTCCCCATCAACTGTAACTCAAAGTATTTTGATTTTTGATTTTTTTTTTCCTATGAAACTTTTCTTTTGGAATCTTGGAATTTTTAAGGCCCTGTATGGTTCAATCTCAGAGATATTGGGATGTCAATGTGGTAACATGTAGTTATGATGCTGTATATTTGAACTCTTGGTAGCTTCAGAAGCTTCATTAACAAAATCCCATCTTTCTTTCAAATATCCCTGAAACTGATTCAAATATAGATTCTTATAAATAGTCTTTTGAGAGCAAGTTAATGTGCCTCAACTTGACCATTTCAGTGGATTTTTGTCACTCAGAGAGGTGCGTTGTTTGCAAAAGGGAAACAAGATACATTTCTAGTTACAGCATTATTTATTCTTCAGACATTCCCCTTTAAATGCAATGAGTATCAGTCATGTGCAAAGTGAACCACATTTGGTTCTTGGCCATTGAAAATGGGTTAAATTCAACTAAATGAACATAGAGCCGCACTGAGATCCCCATATCTATGGGATTGAACCACATAGGGCCAAGAAAAGCAAACATGCAAACTTTGGAAAAACAATATTTATGGCACTCCGACAGGTATATTCTATGCAATTGGGTTGAAAGAAAAAAGAAACCATAGTTTCAACATTATTTGTTGTTAAGGTATTCCTCTTTAAAAGAAAAAAGTATCAGCTGTTTGCAAAGTGACCCAGTGCTAGTTCCCATTTTTAAACTTTCACCGTATGCATATAAAGCAACAAAGATGGCTAAACTAGACAGATTTGACTAATAGACCTACCAATCTCTGTGTAAAAATAAAATGAAAATGCTGCTATCTTTTTAAAGTCATTTTTACCCCACTGTAATTTGGCACCAAATCTCAGGTGAAAATTGTCATACAAAACACTGGATTAGTCAGTCAATATACGTTCATGAAATGTATATATTGGCTTTCATCACTATTTATGTTCGTCTTTCTTCAGAATTTTTTTTAACAAAATAAAAAATTAGCTTGGGGTTAGTTCTGAAATTTGTTTGATTTGACATGACCCTATTGCATTACTGCAAAACCCACCTTTTGGAACCGTCTATATAGTCTACAAAGTGTAATTTTTTTCAAAGTTATTCTTATATAACATTCAACATTTCATATTTCACATTTTTATTATAAATTGTATTATGGGCAAAACACAATATATCAACTTTATTTGATTTAAAATTTAGTTTAAATTGTTTATAAAAACTTCACTCTGTTAACACTGTTAAAGCTTGCATTCTCATGAATTAGTGTGCTGTTCTACAAATATCAGCTCCTCGACATTACATTGCTGCTGCTGGTAATGTATGGTACATCATATAGACCATATTCATTAACACCAAATGTTCATGTCTCTCTATGGGTATTGCCACACACATTGATGATTGTTAACCTCTGAATCATAAGTAATGTGCTGTGAACTTTTTATATGTAGGTTGTTTCTCACTTAGATATAGCTAAAACCAGTGATTTACTATTAAACGAGCTCACTCTCCCACATGTCTCTCACTGTATTTGACCCTGTTTTCTTCATAAAATGAACAGGGAAATACTTGAAATATCAGGATTTTTGCATGTTAGGATTGTTCTGTTGTTCACTGTGGTTGTGGCTAGTTAGGGGGGGAAATTATTTGAGAGCTTTTACCACTCATTACTTTATCTTGTCATGTCTAGTTATGACACTGTCAGAACCAGTGCATGTTGTGTTTCATGTGTATCTCAGTTGCCTACAACATCATCCAACTGATGTAATGGTTTAGTGAGATGCTATCAATCTAAAGTTTTACTGATGCTTATTCTCTGTTTCTATTTCTCCTCTCAAGCTGGCCAAAGTTGATCTCATTGTTTTGGCTGGTTTTAAGACATGAATAAATCAAACGCATGACATTTTGAATGAAAAGAGCTGTAGAACAGTTAACTATTCTGTCAAAACATTTTCAGCAAGAAAAGATTTGCCGGATACAATAGTTTCGATTCTGGTGTTAATTTCATTTGAGTAAGACGATGGATTCAACTGATCAGTTACGGCAGATCCATTTCCAGGAACTGTAGTCCCACTTGACCAAAACCATCCCACTATTCCTGATGGTTATTTGAAAGCTTAAAAGTGTGTGTGTGTGTGTTCATTTGTAGTGCAGATCCATTACAGAGTGCTGCAAATGTTATTTTATATGGCCACGAAGTCATGAAAATTGCTGAGTCATCTGCCGTTGTTCACGATTCAACAGTGAAGTATGTCAGCCAGTTACCAGATGTGCACAAATGTCACTGAATGAAATACCAATAGAACTTAGCAGTTATTTTCAGTAGCTTCTCAGACATTAGTTTAGTTAGTAGAAGTCCGAGCCCTATGTCAGATTTCAGTTCAAACATGTTTGCTGTATGCTTGTCCTGTGGTGAATATTTTACTTGATATTGTGGTAATGTTGTCAGGTCTCTGTGTGTGTTTGCATACTGAGTGAGTCATGGTGGACTCTTACTTTTCACACTGAATTTCACGGCTGTTTTCGGGGTGGCCCAGAACAAAACACATTTTCTGCTTGCAGAATTTCCCAGCAGTCCCCCTGCTTCAGAGGCAAAAAGTCACCCTGCTTTGCCAAGCCCCATTCTCTTGTCTTCCCACACACAATCTCACACACAGTGATTTGGCCTCACATTTCTTTTTATCACTCAAATAAGCACAATTACTATTAAAAGAGGAAATTATATGACATTTTGGTCCTTTTTTTGAGATACATTTTGGGTAACAAAGATGGAGGATGTTCTCATGAACTCTGAAACTCTCTGTGGCTGCTTAGACTCTTGGGTTTGGCTCAAAATCACATTATTAGATTTCATGATGGCAGATTATTATAATGTATGATAATGATCGAAAAAGCTCAAGACCACACAAGTGGCAGGAATATCTGCTTGAAGGTTTAGATGCATTGTAGCCTCTGATCTTGGAAGTACAAGAGCAGAATCATCTCCAGTAAACAAGGAACTTGGAACTTGAGTTCTAAACTTGACCTTAACTGCATTTGTCAATGTTAGCAGCTGCATTCATCAACAGAGTCATCCAAGGTTGACAAAATGTACATTACTTCAATCTGACCACTACTAGATTAGCACCAAACCAGAATCAACCAGCCTGGGTTGGCATTGAAATTCATTGCAGAAGAACGGCTCCCTGATAACCTTATCCATGCATTCTTTTTGTAAAACTATTATGGACTGGGATGTTTCCCAAATCTTGCGTCATACACTGGGAGCTGTGGAGAAGTGATGCTCATCTAGGACAGCTTTATGATGTTGCCTCTTGTATGTCAGAGTGTGATTGGGAAGTCTGGTCTCATATGGACGTCACGCTTCTTCAGCTCGCGTCTACAAACATCTGCTTCTCATCTCATTGTCATCTTACTCACGCAAACACAAGAGTCCAGTCCTCCTAACCTCACTGCTCTCATATCCAGTTGAACGGTTGTTCATCCCATTCCTCGTGATTCATAAGAAAGACATGCAGTGTTTTAATCATAGATTTTGACAGAAATGTCCTTTTATGTTTATTCAGTATTCATTAAATGTAATAAAATATTTATTATTTTAGTTTTTGCTATGTTGTGAGTTTTCCATGTAATTTTCAGATGTAATGCAGATTTAACCCTTAACTGCATGAATGTTTCGCCAATCGTTTTTACATATTTGGGTCTTTAGTGACCCAGATCTAAATCTAACACGGATGGCTCTCTAGCTACCGCATTAGTATAAAACGCTCTTGATATTTTAATAGCAATTATAAAAGAATAAAATAAAGCATATTTTGTTACCTTTTGGAACTTGCAAGGGTTCAATTTAAGTAGATGGTTTTCACCATCATCACTGTCCTCGTCAGAGCTCATATCCTAGTAGATTCAGCTTCTGCCTCATATTCACAATCTCAACCATATTCTCAAAACTATCATTTTCAACATCTTCAAATCAATATTTTGATCGCTGACAGCTTCTTCACCAGATCCACCAAGTGACAGTGACACTATTGCGTGAATTGATTGCGTACAGTACTTGCTCTGCAGTAAATTGCTGAGCCCTTTCAAGTTTTGCTGATGATATGTTTTATTCTTTTTTTTTTTTTCTTTTTTTTTCTGCCTGCGGTAACTATGAGTGAAACATCACGTCATCATTGTGTATCAGACATTGCCACCTTGAGGAATAAAGGTGAATTGTACTTATTGGGCTATCAGAGATTCAATTATTGTTGCGCAGAACAAATATACTTGCACTATTACATACCATGGGTCACTAGCGACCCTATAAAAAATATATATATAATTTAATATTAAATAGTTTTATTACATGGTGGGATAACCACAAAAAAAACCTTACATTTATAATTTTTGAGAATTGCTTTCTTGCCACATTGTTTAGTATGAATAGATTGAGGAATTCTAAGGAGCAGAGGTATGCGTTGTAATATTAAGTTTATTTTGTGGATCTAGCTCAAATTTCTCATATAAATGTGTTTGAAAGTGCTAACTGAACTGCTAGCAACAAGGCTGGTTTACGTTCATTCAGCATAAACTGCTCATTCTCCAGCATGTTATGCTAAAAACGTTGTTAGTGCATTGCAAATATCTTGCACTGTTGCATCATATTTTGTACTGTTTGTATTAATCACCTAGAGATGGAAATTCTGTCATTTATTCATCCGCATTTTGTTCCAAAGCCGTATGGCTTTCTATCCTACAAAGAACACAAATTTAGACTTTCAACTTTTTTTGGACTGGAACTTTCAACTTGCAGAGACACCATAAAAGTATCATATGTAGTCCGTACGACAGCTTTGTGTGAGGGACAGAGCGAATTAAGTTGTTATTCACTATAGTCTTCCACTCCAGTTGTTTGTAGTTGAACTGAGAATCAGAACGGTTTGATTTATTAACTAATCATTCAGACTGATTTTGTGAACTGATTCATTGAAAAGGCCTGACGGATGCTCTTGAATGGCTTCAGAAGATGTATGTAACAAGTCACATGCATTTATGACACTTTTATGTTCTGTTTGCAACTTCGCATCCTTTTTGCACTTGAAAACCTCCAGTGTCTAGCACATTTTTCAGAATTTGTCCCTTTGTGTTCCATGCTGGCAAAAAAACATCACACAGGTTTGGAATTACATGAGGGTAAAAAAATCAAATAAAATCGTAATGTTCCTTTTGTCAATAAGGATTTTCATTAGTACATTCTTTGACAAGATTAAGTCTGCACATTACTCCAGTTTCTCCCTCTAGCGTTCTTTCTCTTTTCTCTCTCATTTACTCTGACTCGCTGCACTTTTGCCAGACGCTCCACATGGCAGGCTTCGGAGTTTAGACACGGTTGTATGATGCCAAAAGTCAGGGGTCAGGGCGGAGGTCAAAAGTCCCCAGGTTACAGAGGGATATGGAGGATGAAAGACAGACAGTGCTTTGCTGTCGTCTCCACGGCTGTCATATATCTATGTGCAAAAAGAACACGCTCTAACTCTTCATCTCTCCCTCCTGTTTTTCAGCAAAAGAAGCAAGTGGTGTCCATATGTTCATCGGTAGCTCTGTGTTTGGAAATTGTAAGAAATGTGCTAACTTAAGAGTGTATTTCAGTTTTGATTCATCTCAGAATGCCACTGTTCCATTGAGATCCTACTTTACCAATGATATCATCTGTTTCTGATGATCTCAACAGTCTGATGTCACTTCCAACTTTAATACTTTGGGGTGTTGTGCAATGATGCATGATTTCACCGCCTGAGGGAACATGCAGTACGTGTGCTTTGCCCTGCAGCCGATGAAACATCTGCAGTTTCACATTCTTGTGAACATATGGCTCTAGGACACACGCTACTTCCAGATGTGAAAACTTCACTCTTACTGTGGTGTTTACCAAAAACTGCGACACAATTCTTCTGTTATACAAGCTCACTAGTAATTTCCGGATTGCTTTGGTCCTTAAAATTAATGCATTCATGCCTATCAAGCCTACTGTGCAATAAAGCTTCACACACTATTCAAACTTTCGGTCAAATGTTCTGTTTTCTGTATTTCCATGTCTCGACTAGGCTCCGCTGCATGTAAACAGTAAATCGATCCTGGGTCCTGCCAAAACTGCGGTGTATTGCTGAATATGGGTTCCTTTTTCCATTAAGGGGGGCCTTTCATGGTTATCCTGGGTCTGTTTGAATAGACTGTTCTGATACCATACCCTGATTTCAGGTGGCATCCCATCCCTGAAAAAGGCCCCACAGTCCCATCATATGCCTGGCACTCATTCATCCCTGCTATGGCATTTGAGTAGAAGGCAACAAGGCAGCTATTAACATTCAGGACTGTCCTAAGAGGAGTGATTTAGTGTGAAGGTTGAGGAGATGGGTCAAAGGAAGACTGAGAATGAGGGAGGTGTGTATCATGGGAGGTCGAAGGGTGGATGGAAAAGACTGAGGTTAGGGTTGAATGTTAGAAGGTCTGTTTGTAAAGGTATCATGGCAGAGAAGGTTTTGCTAGAAAGATCTTAGCCTCATGACCAATTTCTTCTGATCTTAGAGGCACTAAGAAAGGTTTGGCTTGGTTTGTTTTTGTATGAGGGTGGCTCAGTGGATAGCACTGGTGGCTCACAGCAAGAATTTCCCAGTTCCTGGTTCGACTTTGGATTGAAGTTTCCCACACAATTCAAAGACATGCAGTTTTTCTTTAATTTAATGAAATATTAACCCAAACCCAACCCTAAACCCATGAGTTTTTCAGGAGCTGTCGGGCTTGGGTTAGGTAGCAGACCTCTAGTGCATAACTCCTGGGGAGGACTGGCCATCCATCCAGAGTGTTTCCCTGCCTATGGCCCGAAACTCTGGGATGGACTCCGGCTTTCCTTGAAATTCTATTTAGAGAAGCGGTTTGGAAAATGGATGGATGTATCTGAGCCTGGCCTACCCTTACAATAAGGTACATGGTCCAATGAGGGTATTAGATGATTATACTCATGAAACATTGATACACAGTGGCCCTAAAATGCATTTGCACAATTTTGGGCACTTTAGTCAAATTTATCTTTACTTTCTAATGAAAAGATCATTCCCGATCTCATCTGATCTTAGAGGCACTGAGAAAGGTTTGGCTTGGTTCGCTCTTGGATGAGGGTGGCTCAGTGGATAGCACTGGCGGCTCACAGCAAGAATTTCCCAGTTCCTGGTTCGACTTTGGATTTAAGTTTCCCACACAATCCAAAGACATGCAGTTTTTCTTTAATTTCAAACCCAAACTTGAAATATTAACCCAAACCCAACCCCAAACCCATGAGTTTTTCAGGAGCTGTCGGGCTAGGTAGCAGACCTCTAGTGCATCATCCCTGGGGAGGACTGCCTATGGCCCGAAACTCTGGGATAGACTCCAGCTTTCTTTGAAATTCTATTTAGAGAAGCGGTTTGGAAAACAGATGGATGTATCTGAGCCTGGCCTACCCTTACAAAAAGGTACATGCAGGGTTTGTACACCTTTTCCAAGGTCAAATTCAAGCACTTTTCGTATGATGAATGAATCTCCATACATCTCTGCTTTGTTGTTTATGATGAGAGTGCAGATTTCAGTGAGTGAGAGCGCGCTCTGAACAAAACTCCGGCATTTCAGCGATGACTAACCTGAACGCCTCTGATTATTAGACATTGCATTCATAAACTCAACAGAAACAGATGCCTTTTGAGAAGACCACAATAAAATTCAACCAGCCAAATTGGCTAGTGGGAGTGACTGTGTTACACGCCACAGCTGAAATCCACCCGCAAATGGCGGGTTGGCGGGTGTTAATGTCAAGCCCTGATTACATTATCACACAAAGTACTCTAAGTCACTAATGCGAATTCCTAGCTAGCAGTTAATAGCGTAAACAAATAGGCGCTAACAAGTACAGTAGGCTACTTCAGTTAGCTTACTTAAAGTCTATGACTTACCTTTCATGTGACTTGAAAGAGCAGACTCGCCCATTGTGAAAAGCTGCACGTCTTTTTTGCAGACTTTACAAGAGTCAACTCGTTTAATCCATAATGCGTATTTTGCATCTTCCAGCCAACGTTTATTAAAACGACAACCTCCCGGCATGGTGCAGTAGACGGTTTCATAAGGGCGGAGTCACACATGGAAATAGACTGGCAGATCGTGAGCACAGCAGGTTTCATTTTAGGCTCGCCAACATTTTATTTCTCCATTTAATAAACAAACTATTCAGTCAGATAGGTATTTGTTGTGAAAGAAATAGTTACAATTTCAAGCATTTTCAAGCATTTTATCCAAAATTTAAGCACTTTTCAAACCTTGAAAACACAACATCAAAATTCAAGCATTTTCAAGGATTTCAAGCACCCTACGAACCCTGTACATGGTCCAATGTGCAGCCATATTGTGCCAGAACGCCCACCCCACACCAGCTTATTGGTGGAGAGGAGATAGAATGATGAAGCCAATCAGTATAATGGGCAAATTTGGCCAGGGGTTTTTAATGACGACATGTTTAACATCTCATCCGAAGTACAGTGTTACAGTATAGTGTCCCCATCACTATACTGGGGTGTTAGGACCCACACAGACCACAGGGTGAGCATCAACTAACATCAATTCCAGCAGCTAGTTTTCCCAGGAGGTCTCCCATCCAGGTACTGACCAGGCTCAACCCTGCTTAGCTTCATTCAGAAACCAGTCTTGGGCTACAAGGTGATATGGCTGCTACAATGGCTATTATATTTCTCTTCTTTTTCTGTAAGTGTAACATGAGTGTTAAAGGTTCTTCATTGTTGATGTTTCTATATAGCATGTGTGGTCTATGTTCAGTTCCAGCTGGTAGTTTCCAAAGCCTTGTCATTTTGACACTGTGTGTGTGTGTGTGTGCATTAGGGTATATAATGTGTGTCTTCCTGTCTGTATATGAGAGGAAGAATGAATGACTTAGAATTAGAGAATATTAAATTGTTTTATTCCATGGTGGAAACAAGCTTCCATAGTTCTTCCACCACCTTGGTCCACAAAAAAATGTGTATATATGTATGTATATGTGCATATATATTCTAATAACCAATGCTAAATTAGAAATGTGTTGTTCTGGATGGTTGTGTAATGGTTTCTGCTAGTGCTGGGCGGTATACCGGTTCATACCGAATATGTTTATTTTTGTTATGATATGAATATACCGCAATACCGGTATATGTCGCTTAAACAACGTTCGGAACGCGGCGCAGCGCGACACTGTTTGAGAGGGGTCCCTTTTCACTGTTGCACTGTAGTGAGGACACAGCTGAGATCGCATAGACCTTTCACACAAAAACTGGAAATACGTAATTGTTGCAGAACCGGAGTTCCTGTCAAGCGTCAACACATCAGAAAAACATACCCAGGCAAAAGAAGAGAGTCTACACAACTTCGTTAACCGATTTGCCAAATATTACATTTGATGGAAATGAACAATTAGGCCTATTTACATAAGTCTCAGATTACGACACGTCTTCCTTGAACAAGATGATATCTTGTATCTAGACTTTGGCTACAGTTCAAAATAGTTGAAACATCACGCAGTGCACAAATTTATTTTATTTTTTTTAACATGCAACATAATACTTTTTATAAAATGTATACATTTTTATTTTAAAAGACAATCTATAATAATAATATATGTTTACAACATTTTTTAGAGGAGGCATAGCACTGAATATGAATAAATGCTAAATGTTAATAGACATTAAACAAAATATAATAAAAAATAATGTTGATTAACATCATGGTTATATATTTTAAAACTAAATATATTCACAATATGTATGGAGGCATTTTGCAATATATATATATATTTTTTTTATTTTTTATTTTTTTTTATTTTTTTATTTATTTATGTATGTGTGTGTGTGTATGTATTTATTTTAAATAGCCTCATTATTAAATCAAATATCATACATTTTGAAAATAAAAAAATATAAACAAGGCTCAAACATCCATTTAAGCATGCGTGTTTATTTTAGTAGTTCCGTCAGTGAAACAATACTACAGCCTTTATTAGTTATATTAGTTAAAAAAATATTTGTTTTATATTTCCCCACAGAGGTGCGTCATATGCCGCTTTGCGCTTACAGAGATGTAGGACACGAGCAGGAAAGTTTGGTCCTTCATCCCTCCGGATAGCCTGAATCCATTTTCGTCAAACTTCACCATCAACAGGGAAGGAATGAAACGACAGATATGGCTGCTTTTGGGGATAACAAGAACAGCCCAGTAAGCTACAACAACTCTTGCTCGTTGCTTGCGCCATTTGTTTACCTGTTGCCCTGACCGGTGAGGATTGCGTATTTCCGGTCACAAATACGGAAGTTGTGTGAAAGGTTTACAGCCTATTGGGGCTTTCACACAGGATGGGGAATGCGCTGCGCTTGCTGCTGGGTTCAGCATTGCCCTTCAGATACAAATCAATTTGCGCTTCGCTGGCCAGAGCAAAGTAGGCAGAGTTTTCAAAACTTTTAGCGGGAGTTCTATATGTCTATTTATTTGAACACATATCAAAACCTAAACTATGTTTATGGGTCAAAGATGTGACGGGCCATTTTTTTTTTTGTCCAAAGGCCTTAATAATAATAAAAAACAAAGATATGACATCCGAAGTATGTAAGGTAGTACAATTTGATCTCTTTTATTGAATCCAAAAGGTTTTAATTACATTTTTAGGTAAAACATTTTTGTTCATGAAATATTTTTACACTAATATTTTTAATATAAAGTTTGAAAGAAATCCTAATGAAAAAAGACTAAAGTCAGAATATTTGAATGCAGAATGTCTTTTCTGGGCAGATTCAACTTGCAGTGATATAAGATCTTCCTCCATTTTGGTCTCTTCATGTTCATTGCTTGCAGTTTGGACCTTGATTCAGAGAAAGTACAGTATGAGAATCATAATGTTTATTATTATGTTATCAGTTCCACTTCATGAAGCAGGCAGAAATTTTGCCATCCTTAATAGTTGAATTTTAGTGTCAGTGGGTCAGATGAGGAAGTGCTGTTCTTGCAATGAATAACACTTCAGGGAGTTTTCAAGTAGTTCTGCTCTTAAATTATTTATGTCTGCAAAAGATCATGACTAGATCCAGAACAATACTGAATACAATTCCTCATAATAATCTCATTGTTAACACTTACAATGGTTTCAAAATTAATTATATCTCAATTATATATTTTTACACTTTTAAAAATCTTATTCACCTACCTACAAGCTACCTTAAAACACCTGAAATGCCAACTTGAATTGAGATGTGTCTCCATGACACAGCTTTTCTCCCAATGTCCATATATGACCGCAAACTTGCATTTATATAGTTCCGGAAATTCCGACACGCACAGTACAAGCTGTCCATCCATTTTGCTTTCCGTGCTTGTTTCGATGCACCGTTTCTATTGGCCGCGCGGGTAATCGTCACAGAGCGCAGCGGCAAAAGTTGAAATATTTTGAACTTTGACCGCGGCGTGCGCGCAAGCTCGCCAATGGTACGCTTTGGTCGACGCAGCAACAAACCGTCCTTGCGCAGCGCAAGCCATTGAAACGAATGGATTTCTTAGCGCAGCCTCATTCACTATTCCCTACGTTAGTCCACTAATACAGTTCACTTGAAGGAGTGAATTAAACGAGTGAGTAAATTAGGTCAGCCGTTGTGTGTACATAGGCTGTACACTCGTTATTGCGGTGCAATATGGGATTGAATGAGTGCACTTAATAACGTCCACTATGATTTCGGACACCACTACAGATGGCCATCCCCTCAAATAATGCCCTATATGAGGGCATAGGGGGGCAATTTCGGATTCAGCCTATGATTACAGCGGAGAATTCAAACAACACGCAGCGCGTGCATGAGAGCGGTTTCTGCGCGAAGCGCCTCGATGAGATTAACACCGCTCACCACATGGATCATATAAAGTCCGGAGCAAACGCGTTTAACCCTTGTGCATTTTTCAAATTCACTACACTTTCGTTATCTTCGTGGATGAAAACATCCACTAAATTAAACTGCTGTAAAAATGTATCAGATAAATATTTTTTTCCAATTTTTTGGAATAAATCTATTAAGTCCCTGGAGTCACGCCTCTGGCAGGCTGAAGAAAGGGAGTTGTCTCCACATTGGTGGAAAACCACACTTCGCCGTTTCTCCCAATTCACCCAGATCCAGGATCCTCTGAATCCTCCTCACCTTCAGTGGAAGCTAGAGAGGATGATGAGGGTGCCACAACAAAATCAGGATCTGACTCTCCTGAGTCTGTGGTCTCAGAGGGAGAAGACAATACATCCTGCAGCTCGTTGGAGGGGTCAGGCTGCATAATCGTTTCTAAAACTTCAGTACAAGTCAAGCTCTTTCTCATGCTGCTCTTCTCACCATCAAATGACCAGCAGGATGGCATGCAAGTGTTTAAATCCACTTACCTTGTTTTTGTTTAGTCTGTACTTCTCACCATCAAAAGGCAGCAGGTGCATAAATACACTTACTTTTGTTTTGGTTTACTCCATGTAGTTCTGAGAGCTGAGGTGCATATTTTGATTTTCTCAGACGCATCAAGGTAAGTGCGCAAAGGCCTCTCTCTCTCTCACTCTCACTCTCACACTCACTCACACTCACACTCACACACACAAATATGCTGTTATACTCCATATAAATGTCCATAGAAAACTCATCCCAACAGGGAAAACCATCAACAATCAAAAATGCATGATTATATGGTGTCATGGCTTTGCAATCAAAAAATATGGTTATAATGGAAGTCAATGGGGCAAAAACAGCCACGAAGAGTAAATGAGGGAGAAAAAAAATAAATCTGATCCTGCACAAAAACTAACAATGCATCAAAGCCAATGTTGTTGCTAAACTTTGACATGTCCAAGACTGTGATAAAAGGTAAAAAAATCCAGTCCACAGTCACATTTTATATTGAAAATAAGTCATTTTGTGTGTTTCCCCCCCCCCCAAATCAGTGACATAATTTATGAACTTGGCAATTAAAGTGTTAAAATCCTGATTTTTTTTATTAAACATTTAGTAGTTTTGATCAGGACTGAGGTTGATTTAATAGATTTATACAAAAAAAATTGAAAAAATTTTTTTATACATTTTTACAGCAGTTTAATGTAGTGGATGTTTTCACCCAGAAAGATAACGAAAGGGTAGTGAATTTGCCCACAGTGTATCGTTGAGTTTGTGAAAATTTTCAAAGCATTTTCCCAAAATATGTGTAAAAATAAGATTTGTCACCAAAAATCATTCCATTTGCTGAAACACAGAAAAAGTTGTGGCCAAATTAAGACTCAAAAGCACCCCATAGTGGATGAAAACATCCCCAAGAGCACATAAGGGTTAAGTTTTTAAGTTTTTTTTTTTTATGGACATATTTCATATACTCTAGTGCTCTAAACATGAAATAGCAGCGTGTATGCGCACATATTTCATCACATCTTCAAATTAAATATATGCGCAAACAAGGGCTGAATCCGAAATCGCCCCCTATACCCTCAAATAGGGCATTATTTGAGGGGACAACCATTTTTAGTGGTGTCCGAAACCATAGTGGACATTATTGAGTGCACTCATTCAATCCCACATTGCACAGCAATAACGAGTGAACAGCCGATGTACACTCACCGGCTGTCCGACTTCAAGCACTCATTTTCATTCACTCCTTCAAGTGAACTATATTAGTGGACTAACATAGGGAATAGTGAATGAGGGTTTAGGGGGCGATTTCGGATTCAGCCAAGGACACTGATACTACAGCCGTACGTCAGATCACGACCGCAAGGACACGATGGATTAATCTGCTACACCGAAGACAATGATGTAAGTTAATAGACTGACAATTCAAAGAAGAATGGGCAAACAAGTATAACTGCTGCCTTTATTCTTTCTGTGTTAAACTTACGTTTGTCATTTGTTCAGAGACTGTAGTGCTCTTAAATGTATTGAAAATATCCTTAGACCTTTTAAATGTTGCTTCACATTTCTCCCTCGTTTTGGCAGTTTGTTATATTGGGTTAGATTCTTAAAATGCTTAAGGTGCCCTCAACTCTGTTTTTTTTCTCTCCTTGGTCATATTTTGATTTTCATGTGTCTGTAATGAGTGTGTTGCAGGTTTGTGTTTTATTGGTTGTTGTCTCCCCACAGCATTATTTTGTGGGGCTTTGCAAACCTGTATTCTAGTGTGGAATTTTTCTACAACATTCACTCATCATGACAGTAAAATAGGGCATTCTAGTCAATCTACTGCAGTATTTCCTCTCTCAATCAATAGAAAATGTGGTTAACAACACCCTGTCATGCATGAGGGAAAAAAATACCGTCATATACTGCGAAATCTGTATAATTTAGAAAAATACTGTGATATAAATTTTTGGTCATACCGCCCAGCACTAGTTTCTGCATGGGTATATCTTTGTGTAATGTCAGTTTCAACATCAACACAATTCCTGTTTGCTGCCTTCTCCGTAATTGCAGTTCAACCACTCTGAATATTTGTTTTGTTGGAAAGACAAACCACTGTTTACAGTCAGAATACTTTAGCCTCTATAAACAATGATGTTGAAATCTTCCATTGGACTTTAGTTGCTTTTAGTAATTCATGTGAGAGATATTTGGAGTGTGGCTAGCATTCATGTGAAAATAAATTCTGTTGTTGTTGTGTAAGTGTGTGTGTGTGTGTGTGTGTGTGTGTGTGTGTGTGTGTAGGGGTCCCATATTGTGAGGTTGAATGTTCTCAAGGCCAAGTGGTTTTACAGCACACACAGTTTCTTCTAAATGAGTCCATTTCCTTCAGCTCTCACTGAGACACTGTAACCTCCAACTACATAGATCTTCACCACATTACTTCCATTGGCTCTCAGGCTCTTAAACCACATCCACACTGGAGCCAGAAGAATGTTAATTGCATAGTCTGTCTTTTTTTAAGAGCGGGTCTAACCTACAGTATAGTAGGTGTATTAGCCCCCCTCAGGTGTAAGTGACAGTTATAAGCCAATTATAGATTTGAGCAAATTTAAAATCTAAAACACTGGTTCTCAACTGGGGGTCAGGGCTCACTAGGGTGCCTCAGCAAACTTCTAGGGGGGCCACATGATAACATAAACGTTTTTTAAATGAATACATTTTCATCCATGTGTCTGTCCATTGTGCTTATCATCTGTAGGGGGGTACAAATGAATAGTTGAAATAATCAAACTCTGACTTTAAAGTTCTAAAAAACACAAAATCAAGATTTAAGCTGCATATTTAAGCTCATATTTCTTTACTTATATTGCTTATATAAATTTAATTTTATTGAAAAATATACAGTTTTGAAATATCTAGAATCACAAAATAAACTCCCAGTTTCCAAGGTTGTGGACTCGAGTCACATGACTTGGACTTGACTTGGACTTGAGTCCCAAATTTGAAGACTTGACTTGACTTTCGACAACAATGACTCGCGACTTCACTTGGACTTGAGCTAATAATATTGACACATTATAGAGCTAACTATAAAGTTTACTCGATTCATCTCTGTTCTCCCACTCACAACTGTGATCTTTATAAACTTATTTAAAACACAAAATACATTTACTTGCATATATTTGAGGATCTGAATATAAGATTTTACAATCTAGTAAACAAGTTTTGGCCCTATATATATTTTGAATAAGAAACATTTAAGAAAACTGATTTGTCAGTCATACAGCGCCATGACTCGAAGATATGTTGCATTGAAAATAGGAATGTGATTAAACCTGGTCTCAATGACAAATTTCAAATGAAGTTTGAATAATTTATCATCAATATACAGTATGTTGAAAGAATACATAAGAACATAAATATGCCTACAAGAAAAACTTTTATTCATCCCACCCCACAGTCTTTTAAATCCATTCACTATATTTATTATATTTAATTATATGTATTGTCACATCTTGCCCTTAATTTCTGGTATCTCTTTGCACAATTAACGTTCCGTATTATGACCTACTACTTTTGGTGAGATTGAGATTGGTGAGGCTGAAGTGTGCATTCAGTGGACACTTTACTATTCCATGAGACCACGGAACAGGAGTTGTGAATGGTGAAGCGACGGAACTAACGTGGTAGGTCACATGACAGTAACGACATTGTGGATGTAATAGAGTTTGTGCTGGTATGACGTCACTTTGTAGGCCAACAGGCAGTTAGCATCACACTGGTTCCCTCGACAAAAACCCAATAGGATTTTTCCGTAGGCTTTTGGATTATCACAAAAAACAAGCTCTGTGATCAACTAAAGTTTATGATACTTGTACAATTGTCCATCAAGATCATTTTCACAGATGAACACAACTTTTATGAATTTTGAAGCCTAAATGCAGTCGGCAGAAGTACAAAGCTAAAGGTAGGCTATAAACGAACTACACCATGGTCGCTCGACTTCAACGTCACCATCACTCAAAACAGAACGTTTGATTTAGACTAGTTCATAAGAGCACAATTATGAGCATAATAAGGTTGTAAAAGCAGACAAGTGAGGCAATACTAATGTATTTTATGTCGTAGAATAAAACGTGAAAGTGTCTTGAGCTTGTGTTCACCACAGACCTTATTTCAGCCATTTAACCAAAATCCCATTTTAAAAAACCCATTGACTTCGGGACGAGGGAACCGAAAGTGCTAAAATGCTAACTGCATTTTGGCCTGTAAAGTGATGTCATACCTGCACCACTCTATCACACCACTGAATTCATTCAGAATACACACATTCATACTATTTAAAACATATTTTTTTAACAGTTGCGAATTGCATTTCAAATTAAATGTAGTAGGCTACCTACTATACAGTACCAACATAATTGCTGCTGCTTCCTGTGCCTGGTTATGGAGCTAGCTGAGCTGTCACTTCTGCTGATGTCACTCACAATGCACTTTTGCAGTCATGTAGACAGACCATGTGTTGTGACTGTGTGACAGTTGTGAGTGAAAATCATATTTGTTTCATTTAGAGGGAAAACGGGTCTCATTCATGAAACTTTCGCAAATATACGAGCAAATTCTGAGTAATTTGCACATAAAATGGACCTTTACGAAAACTCTCCTCCAAATTCACAAACGTTTCGTATACCACGGATTCAGTAGTTAAATGTGTGTATATTAATGAATTGGTAAATGGGGCACGCGTGCACGCTCATTCATAATTGGCATAATCCCCGCCCCTGAGTTGCAACTGCAAATGACGTGTCCAGGAACGCTGTGGAATCTTCTGGACTTCTTTCTCAGCTTTGGCTCCAGTATTTTGCATAAATGCTAAAGAGACTAATTGGCCACATGCCTAGCAATAAATATTCAATTATTGTGTGTCCACCAAAGCATTTTTAGCCAGCTAAAAACGCCTGGTGCTCTTCTGAAAACGGCCAGCTGGTGGCGTTTGAAAGCGCTCGGCAGGCGCAGCGTTTTTCCAGCTGAAATACTTTGGTTGCTATGATACAGAATATCCATGGTATCCAAAGTATCTCATTTTAAAGTATATTACTGAATATAAAAATGCAGTAGAAAGCACTATTAACTTCTCCATGGTTGTTCAGTCGGTGTACAAGTGGGATGATTTGGTCGGTGTAGTATTTGTCCCGCCCCTCTTCCACTGTTATTGGACGGCCGGGTGACAGTGACGAGCGCTGCATATTACCCAAAGTTGAACAGTTAAAAAAAAAAAAGAAGACATATGAACTTGTGAAGTATTATTATGGTACATAGTGCATCAAAATATTTTTGGTGTATTTTTTTTATATTTTTAAAATATATTTTTTATATAATGTAATTGTCATCAGTTTGCCTAAATTAGAACACAGAACAAATGTTTTACACACCATTTACACGTGGTAGGGAGCAGCTGTAAATTTTTTTCGTACCAACTAACATTTTAAAAAATATATACATTTTCGTGAATTCGAAATTTTCGAAATTTACGTCAGAGCGGCTTTACGAACAATTTACACACACATTAGTTTTGCTCGTGTTTCATGAATGAGGCCCAATGTGTGCATTTTAGCATTTGAGTTAGCAACTTTTGTTGCTAAAAGTCAGGAAATACATTTTAAAAGTAGCTACATTTGTTGCTACTAGGTGCTTTTTGAAGGGGAAAAAATGCTGGGGTAGTCTGAAAATTTGCTAAATCTAGCAACAAAATTGCTAAGTTGGCATCACTGGTGCAGCGTGCTGCTCGCTTAAAATGCAGATGCAATATGTTGATGTGAAGCTATTTGTGCAATTTGAGAGAGAGAGAGTGCAGTGATTCACTCAAATCACACGCTGATTCGCTGTTTGTGAAATTACTTCTCACAGGAAGTTTATGTTTTGTCAAAAGTTATTTAATAAAGACATATGAATTGTACGTAACCTTCAGCATTATTATTACTTTACTCCTTCCGGACCAAGATTGAGACAGTGCCGCTGCAAGCATGTCATGCCATACTGTACCTCTCACTACAGGCGTGCAGCTTTTTGCCTCGCCAGCATGAGATCGGTTTCTGAGATCAGCAAATTGACGATCGAATTGCCGATTGGTGAACAAGTCATTAGAAGCGATTATTGGCTGATAGCGATTGTAGCTGATCAATCGAAGCACCCCTGCCTGACTTCATCCTGAATCTTTGTTACTTGCAATTTTGCAGTATTATAAGTATTTACAGTACGTTAATCTTAAGGTCAGTGCCACTAGAGTACATGACTTGTTTAAGGCCAGGTCAAATGTTTTTTGTTTTTAAAGAATGTGAATGTGCACTTGAGTTTAGAGTGGATTTATAGAGGCTACTTTAACCCCCAGCTCATCGGTCAATAATATCCCTGCACATAATCATAAGAGCTCTTCAGAGGTCAACTGGGATCAGTGTTATTCAGAAGCTATAATGGAAAATTGGTATCAAGAGGGAGTGGAGATGCTAAAAAGAATAGGGGGAAAATGAAGTTGGTGATGGAGAGATATTAAAAATGTCAGGGTGAGAATTGGGAAAATGGAGAAGAAGAGGGAGAGCTGAGAGAGGGAGTGTGAGAGGGAATAGGTCTCGGGTTCGACCTCCTGTCTGTTTTAATTTTCTTCTCTGCTTTGTGCCTACCAGGACCTAGTCAATGGGTAAACCACCGCTCTGGCATTCCCATTCCTTCATAATCCCTCTTCTGTCACTCTCCCGTGATCTGGTTTGTCATCAGGATATATGACATGAACAATATCTGAGTAAGTTTATACACATGCTGGTTTGCTGCATGTGGGTTATTTCTAAATAAATACACTGTGATAATAATTAGGGCTGTTAACTTGTTAATTTAGTTTGCTTAGTGTGTGTGATATATATATATATATATATATATATATATATATATATATATATCGTTTATAACGTTACACGTTTATAATATAATATAATATAATATAATATAATATAACACACACACACACACACACACACACACACACACACACACACACACACAGGTGCTGGTCATATAGTTAGAATATCATCAAAAAGTTGATGAAAATTTCACTAATTCCATTCAAAAAGTGAAACTTGTATATTATATTCATTCATTACACACAGACTGATATATTTCAAATGTTTATTTCTTTTAATTTTGATGATTATAACTGACAACTAAGGAAAATCCCAAACTCAGTATCTCAGAAAATTAGAATATTGTGAAAAGGTTCAATATTGAAGACACCTGGTGCCACACTCTAATCAGCTAATTAACTCAAAACGCCTGCAAAGGCCTTTAAATGGTCCCTCAGTCTAGTTCTGTAGGCTACACAATCATGGGGAAGACTTCTGACTTGACAGTTGTCCAAAAGATGACCATTGACACCTTGCACAAGGAGGGCAAGACACAAAAGGTCATTGCAAAAGAGGCCGGCTGTTCACAGATCTCTGTGTCCAAGCACATTAATAGAGAGGCGAAGGGAAGGAAAAGATGTGGTAGAAAAAAGTGTACAAGCAATAGGGATAACCACACCCTGGAGAGGATTGTGAAACAAAACCAATTCAAAAATGTGGGGGAGATTCACAAAGAGTGGACTGCAGCTGGAGTCAGTGCTTCAAGAACCACTACGCACAGCCGTATGCAAGACATGGGTTTCAGCTGTCGCATTCCTTGTGTCAAGTCACTCTTGAACAACAGACAGCGTCAGAAGCGTCTTGCCTGGGCTAAAGACAAAAAGGACTGGACTGCTGCTGAGTGGTCCAAAGTTATGTTCTCTGATGAAAGTAAATTTTGCATTTCCTTTGGAAATCAGGGTCCCAGAGTCTGGAGGAAGAGAGGAGAGGCACACAATCCACGTTGCTTGAGGTCCAGTGTAAAGTTCCCACAGTTAGTGATGGTTTGGGGTGCCATATCATCTGCTGGTGTTGGTCCACTGTGTTTTCTGAGGTCCAAGGTCAACGCAGCCGTATACCAGGAAGTTTTAGAGCACTTCATGCTTCCTGCTGCTGACCAACTTTATGCAGATTTCATTTTCCAACAGGACTTGGCACCTGCACACAGTGCCAAAGCAACCAGTAACTGGTTTAAGGACCATGGTATCCCTGTTTTTTAATTGGCCAGCAAACTCGCCTGACCTTAACCCCATAGAAAATCTTTCTTTGTATTGGTCTTAAGTAATATTCTAATTTTCTGAGATACTGAATTTGGGATTTCCCTTAGTTGTCAGTTATAATCATCAAAATTTAAAGAAATAAACATTTGAAATATATCAGTCTGTGTGTAATGAATGAATATAATATACAAGTTTCACTTTTTGAATGGAATTAGTGAAATAAATCAACTTTTTGATGATATTCTAATTATATGACCAGCACCTGTACACTAAGCAAACTAAATTAACAAGTTCACACACAAACACAAACACACACACACACACACACACACACAAACACACACACACACACACACACTTGACGGAATTCAATTAATCACCTTGTGCAATTCATTTAATTTTGTAATTAACAGTCATAGTAAAGATATTTATTTTTGTGTCTTCAACTTTTCTTCTTGCTGATAAAGATACATTATGGTAAACCACAACTGTTTGCATTGAAAGAAGTTATCATGATACCCATGAATAATTAACCCAAGAAAAGAGCACAATATTCTGAGTTTCCATGTTTGTTTAGCTGCACTGTGTACTCATGCTATAATTGGGCAATTTAACAATTTAGCTGATTCAGGGTTTTAAAGGCACCATATTACAGTTTAACAAGTGTGAGCGACGTTCTCTAGATCCTTAAAATGTTTCCTGCTGAGGTACATTCAAATTAAATGCCAGAAATGTAGCTCTGAAGCCAAATTGTGAGGAAAGTTAAATGAGTTTTCACCAGTTAACACTGTGGTTAGTAGAGCTGGATGTAGTATAGAAACCACTAGAGATCTGCATCTGTAGAGATGGCGAATGTTGTATTATTTTTACACAGTGGTGGTACTTTAATACAAGCTAGCATTTAAATAGGTGCAAAAAAAAGCTTTCCTGTAAGAATTTGGCTTATTTCCCAGCAGATTACATATATTTGCTCAATTCTGGCGCTGTTCACATGTACAGATCACCATTCAGTGTTACTGACCTTTGTGACTGTGCTCACACTAAAGGTGTGACCTCAACACTGCGTTGATACTTTCGTAGATAGAAACTTTGTCCCCCACATCAATACTCCCCTCATGGTTTTCACACTCTTTCACACGCGAAGTAATTGTGGTTCGCTTCACTCCTGACTGGTGGCCCCTTAGTTTTCCAGGTGTTCGTGCGCTTTCACATGTCACGTTAGCTGTGCACCGTGGCTTTGTAGTTGAGGTCACGTCTGAGAATGTAGCGTGTGTGAGAATGGCAAGCATTCGTGCTGACTGTGGTTTAGCAGTAGATTCCATTAGAGATGTGAAGACCACACTTGCTTTCATACCGTACCAAATACAGTTAGTATAAATGTCAAGTTTAGCCTGTGTGTCACTATATTAGTGTGATTACTGGCCTGAAAGCATAAAGCCTTACATCTTACATCTGCAGGTATAAAGATGTAAATGTTCCACTTGAGCTGCTGTGGTTTCTCATTAAGTTCTTGTATGAATGTGAGCATGTACACGTGTTTGTTTAGGTGTGATGGAGGAAGCATGGGCTGAGTCTCAAAATGTAGTGATCTAGATAGCACTTTTAGGCATCATGGGTACATTTCGATTGGCATGTGCCCAAAAATGCTGTCTAGGTATATGAATATGTAGGACTCTATTGTAAATACTAATTAGGCAGCACTTTTAAGGCATCATAATCATATTTCATGTTAGGAATGAGTTTAAGATGTCATCACATTCATATGTACCCTTTGTGGAACTTTCAGTCTTTGCATCAGGACTATGATGCCATAAAACGCTGTCTACACTTCTGAAAAATAAATGTGCTTTAATTGGATTGAATGTACTTCAAAAACAAATTGTACTTGGAGATATGATATTAATACAATAAAAGGCCTCTTAAAACAGTAGTTCACTTTTAAAATTAAAATTTACCCATGATTTCCCCAACCCTCAAGCCATCCTGGGTGTGTATGACTTTCTTCTTTCTTATGAACACAATCAGAGTTATATTAAAGGGGCGATGAATTGAGAAATCAACTGTCCCTTGAGCTTTTGATATATAAAAGGTCATAGTAATATAAGAATATCCTGTAAGTTTCATAGGCCTAGTGTTAAACCATCGAGCTACAAAGCAATAAACATGCCGCTGAGGATTACAAAATATTGTGCAGTGACTGGGTTCAAAAGTAATGCCACATGTAAGTAACTGTTTATTCTAATGCTTGATCTGAAATGTGATGATTCATGTAGTCAGATGTTCTTTGTCAGTAAATCAGACCAGTGACTAAACATCAACTTGCGTTGTTTCTCTTAGTAGGATGAAAATAATCTGTTATTTAACAGTGATTAAGTTCTATAAAGAAAGCGATCAAAGAAAGCTCCCTTTGCAATCGTTTGAGCAGCACGCGCTGCAGCTGTCAATCAAACAGGAGAGTTTATCAGTGACGCGTTTATCAGTGACTCTAGTTTTATTCAACGAATCTCTTAACTATATCACGTTTGCACTGTTAGTGAAGATGAAAGCATTTGTTAGTGTACAGAAACTGAGTTGCAATGATGAGATCGCTGCTTTCATGCGCTCAGCATGTGTGTGATCGGCTACAATGATCATCACTGCAACCTTTCATGCCACAATCTTAATATAATGCCATAGATCTAAATGTAATGCAACACTTTTCACGATTAGTTAACCATGAGAGCTGTAATTGTAAAAACGAGCTAAAAAAGGGAGTAACACTATTTAAAATGCAAAGACGTTAGCCAATCACAGCAGTGGGTGTTTACACTGAAGTCTCCCAGCGGACACGCCCCTTAAAAGCAGAAGAGCAGAAAGCGTTAAAAGAGTTCAGAGCAGAAGGCTAAAATCAGTGTAGGAAAAATGCCTTTTATTTATAAATTAAGAACATTTTTGATGTAAAAAGCATTCTAATATTATAAGTGCACCCCAGGAAACATCATAAAACAATAAAAAACGCAGTTCATGACCCCTTTAATAATTATCCTGATGGCACTGATGGGGTTCATTGAGTTTGAAGCTCAAAAAAGCACATCCATCTATAATAAACATACTCCACACGGCTCCGGGGGGTTAATAAGCAAATCGATGGGGTTTTGTAAGAAAAATATCCATATTTAAAACTTTATAAAATGAAAGCTTTAGCGTAAGTTCTGCCAGGAAGACTCAAATATTACGTCACTCATTACGTTTAGATCTAACCAATCATCATCTAACACTTGGAGTATAAAAGAACGGTACTTACACATGTCTGAGTTCGCAGATGATGACGCCAACATTCACCCCATCCTCCCTACCACCACCAGGATGGTCCCTGCCCATACCTCCCGGGGGGTCGGCTGCGCCCCTGCCTTCATCTTCAGGCAGGAAATGCAGAGTCCGTTACCCTCTGAATGAGAGCTACGGACGGGGCCTACGCCAAAGAACCTTATTATACAATATTTTGCTTTCATTTGTTAATAAATAAATGTCATTATGTTATCAATGCCCCAGAGTAAAGTTCCTGCAGACTGCCTTCCGTATTCAACTTATGAAAAAAGCATAACTGGCGCGGCGTATCTCTAGAACGTAGCGCAAGAGTTTTGAACTGCGAGAGGCGTTACACTTTCTGTGTAAGATAATTATGGTAGGCGGTCTGACGGAAGCTAGATATTTTACTTTATAAAGTTTTTAAATATGGATATTTTTCATACAAAACCCCATCAATTCCCTTCAGAAGGCCTTTATTAACCCCCTGGAGCCGTGTGGATACGTTTATTATGGATGGATGTGCTTTTTTGAGCTTCAAACTCAATGGACCCCGTCACTGCCATTTTATAAAGCTTGGAAGCGTCAGGATATTTATTAATATAACTCAGATTGTGTTCATCAGAAAGAAGAAAGTCATATATGGCTTGAGGGTGAGTAAATCATGGGGTAATTTTCATTTTATAGTGAACTAATCCTTTAAAGATTGCACTTTCGTGACTGTTTTTTAAGTATATTTTTAAAAAGTGTGCTTTATAATAATAAATAAAGTTGTACTTTTATAGTACATTTTAAACAATTATATTTTAATAATATTTTGACATGCTTTTAAAAAAGTTATCTTGTTTTGATGTGTTGATTAATTAACTAAAGCACATGTAAAGTATTTGATTATAATTTTAACTGCAGTTTTTTTTTATTATTACCTTTAATATATTTTAAATGTACTAAAATGAAATTTCATCATTACAAATGTGTAATTGCATATTTAAATACATGATGTCATATAAGATTCTATAGGAATGACATTTAAAGTAATTATGAAATGACATATGTTTAGTACTTAAGTGGGCTGTAAAAGCTTTCTAAAGTTCAGCTAATTGCATTTAATATAAATTAACTATAATACACTTTCATTTATTTGCAATGAACATGCAGTGTCTGAAAAATATGGGACTGCGACTATAGTGCCCTAAAATGTCGTCTAGGTATATTATTAATAAGTCATTCAATCTGATCTAAAATTGACTATTTTACCCAATATTTCTGTTTTGTATTTTTATACTTACAGTTAAACTGATAGTTGAATGAAGTTATATTAATAGTTAAGCTTATACTGTTAGCTTAGCAACATGCTAATGTCATACACGATGAGAACATTTTTCTGCCTAAGAGATTTCATATCAGTTCAGATGCTGCCTATGTAGGAGACTACTTGGAACAGAGCCTATACTGTAGGTGTTGTCTCAGCCATAAAAGTGTACTGGCCTGAAACCCACATGGCAGACCACAGCCACTTTCGCTACCACTCAGTCACGCCTCTCACTTACATTGTCTCTTTCATCCTCCTTTCATTTCCATTCTCCTTGTTATACACATTATCTTACATTCTTTTTCCCCTTCTGTATGTTTTTCCTCTGTACTCTTCTCTCACACTCCCTCTGACTGACCCTGTCAGAGGGTCAGTAATTATAGTCTTCAGTTAAGGAAGTGGTTGAATGCTGCTTACACTATTACCACAGTCGTAACTCACTGCTATCTTCAGGCTTAATGGGGGGTCAATTCAGCTAAATGTTAAGGACACTGAAAAGAGACAACCAAATACTTCCCTACTATGTAGTATGTGAAAAACTGTATGCCAAAAGAGTAGTAGGGGCGAGCAGGGTACAACCTAACGCTTTTTGACTTTCTCAGTTTGTGTAAATCCACTTGTGGTTTATTTTTCCCCACATTAATTTCACACATGTCTAGTACAATTATGTGGTTTTGTTTCATTAACACAGTATATACTTTTTTCTTGATTTACCCCGAAAGAATGGAAGTGAAATGTGACATGCCCCATAGGGGGTACATTGTAACATGTGAGGGGCACAATTAACATATGACAGCTTAAAATGTTATCTGATATAATAAAAAAATTAAAAAACAAGACAAACTAAAATATTTTGTCAATAAAATACAATTATCATTTTTTTCATATAAAATAATGGCATTTTTTAATAATTAAAAATAAACACATTTTTGAGCTTGATAACAAACACACCGCTAGTTCAAAACATAATAATAATTAATAATTTTTGAACATTCACTCTCAGTCTTTATTCACCTTTTTCTCATGGTTTCTGAGTTCTCAATAGAATTCATAAAAGTATAGAATATAATAGCATAATTCTAATAGGGGCACATTGTAACGCAATGTGACAACATGCCCCACAACTGGGATTTAACCCCGGCTTGTGTCCTCTGCTGTTTAGATCAGCACTAAAGAACTATCTCAATGGTTAAATAACAGATATAAGATTAAAATAACATCAGATTTGTCTTATTTAAAATAAACACAAAAAAATAGAGATGAAAAATGAACTCAAGTAAGAAATGTACTTTTGCTATGGTTAAATAAATGTTCAGTGATATCTTCCAAAGACTTTTGAATTTTGGCACAAGTTCTCTATATACTGTTGATATGACAACTAGTAAATACACTGTTTCGTCATGCTGGCATGTGTGGAAAGTTTTAAACCATGTGTTACAACTAACCCCGCGTTAGGTTGTGCCCCGTGCTCCCTTATTTCCTAATGTAGGTGAAAAGTATCCAGATGACCTAACACTTCTGGTGAGATTCTGGAGTGACGCAACACAACTGATGCTAGTTCACATGACAGAAACAACAGAGTGATTGTTGCACAAACGAATACAGAACATAGATTTTTAAAAGTGTAATAGGTGATTCTCTACAGAAACATTGTTTGTTATGCTGGTTGAAAGTCGTCTCATATCCTGATAGCAATCACTGTTAAGTGGTCTAGATTGGTGGTGGTTGAGGAGATTCCCCCCTTCTATATGTAAAGCGCTTTGAGTACCCAGAAAAGCGCTATATAAATGTAACAAATTATTATTATTATTATTATAGATGTATTTTTAATAAATATATATTGTCTGTGCAAGGCGTAGGACCAAAAAAATGTTCGTTCAATCATTGCATTCGGTCCGAATATGGCTTTGGACTGCGATTTGCAGGGAGGGTGGGATCATTTTGCTTTCAATGCTAGCAGGCTAAAGTTAGCATTTCCCAGATCACCTATTGCACCTTTAATGGTCGCAAAGTAAATTCAGATTCAAATGTTGTACCTACTCAGAACATATGTGATTTTGTACGCACCAAACCTCTCACTGAAGTTTGGGGTCAGTAAAAATCACTTATGCTCATTTATTTGAACAGAAATACACTAGAAACTGGAATATTGTGAAATATTATTACTGTTTTCTTTTTAATATATTTTAAAATGTAATTTATTCCTGTGGTGGTAAAGCTGAATTTTCAGCATCATTACTCCAGTCTTCAGTGTCACATGATCCTTCAGAAATCATTCTAATATGCTGGTTTACTGCATAAGAAACATTTCTTGTTATCATCAATTTTAAAAACAGTTGTGCTGTTTAATATTTTTGTGGAAACCATGATACTTTTGGTGAATATACAGTTCAAAGAACAGCATTTATTTTAAATAGACATTGTTACATTGTAAATGTCTTTACTGACATTTTAATGCATCTTTGCTGAGTAAAAGTATTAATAGACAGTGTTGGGGAGTAACTAGTTATGTAATTTAATTACAAAATAAATGTAACCATAATCCATTACAGTTACTGAGAAAAAAATAGTAATTAAATTACAGTTACTAAATGTTAATGATTACAAAGGGGGTTACATCTGAATATTTTCTGTAAAAAGCTAGGATGTTGAATAATATTAATTTGTTGCTTTGCCTGTTTTTGATGTGCACACTGTCTCTTGCCATTTTAAAGGCTGTTTAGTAAAGCAATGCTATTCTGATGCTTTTGATTTGGTTCTCTTGTTTGAATTTGCAGCACACCACTGCCAATTACGTCAATCCACATTTCTGCTGAAAGATTTAGGCTACAACCTGTCTGAGAGTTGCCACCATGTCCAATGATTTTAAAAATCAATAATAAATACTTGACATAAATACCTTACAAAAGTAATTGACATAGTTATACTACTTATTACATTTTAAATAGGGTAACTTGTAATCTGTAACCTATTGCATTTCCGAAGTAACCTTCCCAACACTGTTAATAGTATATTAACTATCTTTTTCACTAGTGGCTTCAGACTTTTGAGTCCCATGTAAAGCGAAACAAAAACAAAACACACAAAAAAATAACTCTTAGGATGTACAGACACAGAGTTCCAGGAAAAAAGGAGGAGTTTAAATTGACTGGAAAGTGACCCAAGTCTCAGTGTGCCAGGGGCTGTGGTGTGTCTGTGTGTTTGTGTTCACACCACTGAACCCTGTAATTTGCAGTGGGAGACAGACTGCTGTGAGACGAGCTTACATTCAGAAACTGCATGCACTCTCCATGATGCTGCTCCTCACATTATGCCTGGACTTTCCCTCACTGCCAGAACACATACAGTTTATTCCTATTGGCCGAGTCAGGGTGCTCTCCTCCACATGCTGACAGCATACATCTTGCATAAATAATCCTGTTATTGAAAAGGTGATGATTTCAGTATACAGTGGGATTCACATTGAAAGTTTTTCTATTCCTGAAAATTATGATTATTATTATTGCTAGTTTACATGTCACTCAAATACGCCAATAAAATGAATTGTGTGTAGCTTCCTTTTTCTTAGCAGTTCAGCCATTTCCAGAAAGGGTGTTACAAACAGTTGACGCATAAAGCCATAATCTTGCAGTGTAATTTTATTTTTAAACTATCCATTTGTCAAAAAAATACATGAAAACAAACTTCAGGAACTATGAAAATAAACATGGTAATCATAGTTAAAACCTTAAAGCCTTTTTGAGCACCGCCTTCATCTATAATATTCATAACCTAATAGATGTGCGCATTATATTTTACTGACTATATATCATTCTAAGTGGAAAGCAACTTGTCAAATAAATTCTTACAAAGCAAACACAGAATTAATCTAGTAACTTGATCTACATGATCCAAACATGATCTACGATATATAAAAAGTAACTGAGACTACAAATAAATGTCCTTGGAAAATAATATTTTTAGTATGGCTCTCAGCTTTAAAACCTGTGAACTGTGGTTACAATTGTACAAACAGCAGAGTAACTTTTGAATATCTTTTATCAGGCAGCTTTTATAATGTTTTAAACTAGCAGAACATTACCAAAATGAACTTTAATAGCTTTTAAATACCTTGCCACTGAATCCCTTTATATTTGAGCTAGTTCACTATAAAAGCATTGGACTGTACAGAGTACATTAGCAATGCTAGCAACTTGATTAAAACTCCAGAAAATCTCCAGGTAGTTATTTGCTGTCTGAGCCTGTCATAAATCCTTGAGCAGGAGTAGCTAGATGCTGATTCCATCTGCTCTGTTGTGGCAGAGCTGAGTGTTCATGGGTAATGTGAGATTTTTGATGCCTGTCACTCGTCATCTACAGGAGTCACAGAATATTTTCTCTTTCAATTGTGTCTCTGTCCCAAAGTCTTTCTGCATTTTGAAGTGTTAGTGTAACCTCGAGTTCTCCCATCTCGGATTTCCCTTTTAGTCGGTCATCCCAAGAATTGCAACTGAACCTCCATCACAGGACGACTTGAGTAGGAAGTTTCTCAGTGTTATACACTACTCATTTTGAGGTACATTATGAGATGTTGCAACTGTATTTTCTCACCATCAGCATTAACGTGAGTATGTCCATCAACAAACCAATGTGTTTCTAATTTATTGCGGTTCACATATGGGAACTGTATTTAACTGTATCGATAATGGTGCACACGTTAGCCGAGAACTAGTGTGAATGACTGATGGAACATAAACATTTGTAAAACAAATCTTGCTCCATTTTTTATCTTAACTCAAAGTAGTAAGCATGACAGATAATCTGAATTAATAGACCCAGTTTTAGGTAATGGTAGCCCACAGCTGCTTAGCAGTGAGTAACGTGAGTTAGCCGGTACTTTACACAAAAATGCATATTTTGAACACTTGGTAGAAAGTGTATATACATCAATAATTAATCATACTTACAGTTTGTGATTCTAAGGAGCAAGCTGGTCCAAATAAACTGGGTACTAAGCAAGCATTTTGAGAATCCCGTGCTGAACTCCAGAGGTTTGAGAAGCAGTCGTCAGTAAAATGACGTGTTTGTGGCCTGGTCAAGTTGTTGGTTGCTGGCAGACAGCGTACAATTATGCAAATGTCTTTTCTTGTGACGTATAAATGTCACACAGTGGGATTCAAATTACAAACGACATGGGTGGTTCAGAGCAATTCTTTCTTTTGGGAGAAAATAACTTTATTTATTGTGCACTTTCGACTTTACAACTTTGCAGAACTTTTACATTCACAAACAGTTATATTACACACGGTATGAGAGGGAATATTCGAAAAATCATAATAGGGGCACCTTAAAAGAATCTTTTTTTGAAGAAGAAGATCATCTAATCTAAAGAAACTTTTTCCACAATAAGGAACCTTTTGTGCATTGGAAAGATTCCATGGCTGTTAAAGGATCTTCATAGAACCATTGATGCCAATAATGAACTGAGCGTTCTCAAAAAAATTTTTTCTTGCACATAGCGCCAAAAATCGCCAACTCTCAAAGGGATCATTCACCCAGAAATGAAAATGTTGTCATTATTTATTCACCCTCATGTCATTCCATCCAAACCTGTACAATTTTCTTTGGTGGAACACAAAATATATTTTGAGAAATGTCTCAGTGTTTTTCCATTTAATGAAAGTCAATGACCTCCAATGTTGTTTAGACCCCAACATGTGTTATTCAGAAGCAAGTCATGCAGGTTATGTTTGGAGCAACATGAAGGGGAGTAAATGATGAATTTTCATTATTGGTTGAACTATCCCTTTAATGAATGTCAATCACTAAATCTCAGTGTGAATTTCAAATTTTGCAAGCTACAGGCTAATCATAGTGCAGCTATGCTGCGGCCCAATTTACATACTATCTGTCTTAAATAGTATTCCAAATTAGAATTAGGGCTTTTTATAATAAAACTTTAAGCTTTTTTGCCGTTCATTTACACGACAACTGTGTTTTGGGGGCCTGAAAACGCAAACTTTTGAAAACGAGTCTCTGTGTAAACAACAAAAATGTGAATATTAAATGCGAATAACGGCTGGCCTGGCATGCATACAGCATTTTTAGTCGTTTTACACTCTAAAAAATGCTGGGTTGTTTCAACCCAAATTTGGGTCAAATATGGACAAACCCAGCCTTTGGGTTACATTTTTTAATTAAATGTTTAACCCTTGGTTGGGTTTGTCTATAATTAACCCAAATTTGGGTTAAAAAAACCTAGCATTTTTAGAGTGTAGTGTATCGGTGTGAACAGGGATCGTTTTGATAATGTTGTCATCTGTACAAAGAAAAATTTGTTTTAGTACATCGTTGTCGAGTAAACGTACCCTTAGTGTATCCCAAATCATAGTATGTTGAAATGAGTATCCCAAAGGGAAAGGGTACCAGAAGGTCTACTATTTTTGGTAGAATTTCAAAATGCATACCTGGGTTTGTATACAGACTAATTTCATCTGGAACTATGTTGTGAATTTCAGAGAATTCTCAGCACAAAAGACCCACTACTGGCAGGTCAATTTCTTTTCTCTCAATACGCTAAGAAGAACTGTTGAGTAGCGTAAATGAAATGAACTGAAAGTGAGGTGTGGATATAAAGATGTTAATGACACGGTGACAGGATGCATGTAACTAAGCAGTAGCGTGCTTCATTATGATGAAGTAGTAGTATGTCCCAAAACATATGAAAGTGACATGTGAAGGACAAGGATGTTAACCCATACTCGGAATTTGTTCTCTGCATTTAACCCATCCAAGTTAGTGCACACATATTAGGAGCAGTGAGTAGTGAACACACACACACACACACACACACACTGCAAACCATGGACACACACACCCGGAGCAGTGGACAGCCATTCACTGTGGCACCCAGGGAGCGATTGGGGGTTAGGTGCCTCGCTCAATGGCATCTCAGTCATTTCCTGCCGGTATTGAAAATCGGGTTCGGGTTCTCTAATCATTAGGCCACGACTTCCCCTATGATAAAGTATTATGTCCCATCACTTGCCTTCTCTTCTGATACACCCTCAAAAGTATCTACTTTTTCACAAAAAGAGTACACACTTTAAGGACATAGTATAAATAGGCGATATGGAATGAAACACCACAGTCAAATTACCCATTTAAAATAGTAATTGGCTGCACTACAAAATGTTATTTTGTGTATCGTTCCAAACAAGATGATACTGTGTGGAGGATTAAAATAAATATGTGAATAATTAAGTGAAATAAGTGAATGAAAAAATCCTGCAAAGTTTTAAATCTGAAAGTGCACCGTATATAAAGTTATTGTCTCTCAAAAGTAAGAGTCGACTCTGTCAATTAAACTAATAGTTTTTTTAACGAATCCCAAGCCGTTTCATTGTGATGTCACGACAAAACATTAGCATATTGCCCGTCGACTTAATGCATGCCGACACCAGGGAAAACTTGAACCACCTCAAACACTGCAGCTTATTCCCTCTTGGATACTGGATAGCATCATGTCGAGAAGACGCTGTGCTCTACAATGTGTTTATTGTGTTTCATGTTGTGTAGGTATCTGGCTAACCGGCTAACTTACATTATTACTGTCTTACTGAAATACTACTGTAAATCAGCTGTGGGCTGCACTATTACCTAAAACTGTGTCTATTAATGCAGACTATCTGTCATTCTTACCACGTTGAGTAAAGATAAAGGATGGAGCAAGATTTGTTTTGCAAACTTTAATGTTCCATCAGTCATTCACGTTATTGCTCGGCTAACATATGTGCTGTTATTGGTAGTTACCGCATGTGCATTGCAATAAATTGGAAACACACACACACACACACACAAGGGTTTGTTGATGGACGCACACTTGTTAATGCTGATGGTGAGGAATTACAGTTGAAACATCTCATAATATACCTCAAACTTAGTAGAATTACTGAGAAACGTCCTGCTCAAGGTTCGGGTTGAATAACTAGTTCATCCAATGTTTGATCATCGATTCGGAATCGTGCTGGGATTGGTGTAAAATCGACGTCATCGTTACTGTCTTTACAGTGTGTAATCGCTGAGATTTATGAAGCCTTCGACGGAGCTGGAGTTCAGTTATAGTAAGGGGTGTTAGCTTCCGAAATATGCGCTGTACGCGGTAGACCTATCATAACAGACTGGGCCATCTGACCAATCAGAGCAGAGTAGGCCTGTGGAAAGGAGGGATTAAGAGAGACTGATTCATCCATCGAGACGTTTAAGAATCATTGAACATTGTGGTGATGTGCAATTATGAGAAAATGAAACTGTTTTTTTGACCTTTGCATGTTAACCTGTTGTTGGAGACCTCCAAAACTAAATTAGGAAACTTTAAAATAGCATAATAGGGGCACTTTAAACAAGGAGATGCGCTAAAATAAATGTGACTTAATTTTAGTCATCCAGTGCAATACAGTGTTAAACAAATAGCAATGTAGCATTGTGTTATACAGCTACTTAACAAGCTTGTTTTAAAACTATTCACTATTTTGCCATTCATGTAAATGGGCGCCCTTATCAAGTCAATAATTGATAGTTCAACTGGATAGTCTTCTGTCAATTTTAATAACCTGTGGTGTAATGTGCATATATTTTTATTTATTTTTTTGTTATGTGTTATGACTGACAGATATGTCTTTCTTCTAAGATCACTGAAGATGTTACAGGTCCCTTAATCCTTCCCTTTATGTGTTTGACCTTTCACCTCAAAGCAACAAGTCAAAGGTTAGAGGTGAAACACAATCTGGTCTTGTTTTTTTGTTTTTTTTCAAGAATGCCTCTAGGAGTGTCACATAGATGAGCAGTGAAGTGCCTGAGCAAGGAAACCTCCAAAATCATGTCATGTGACCATTAGATTTTTTTTTTTTAAACAAATCACTTTCCATTAGACCACCTAATGAACCTAGAATACATTGTGCTTCATTTTCGAATTGTACATGCTGTATATATCTAGATTTTGCTTGTGATATTTGACGATTATTGAGTCTTTTCAAATTAAGCTTGCTGCCTTACTGGATGCTTTCAAATTAACACGCATTCCCATATGCCACTGTTTTCTTTGATCATTCTCTGTTATTATTATTTTTTCCCCATGTTGTTTATGCTTTTCGTTGTGGTTCAGAAAAGGCTGAACTTTAAAAATGTCTGAGTCAAATGAGATGGGGATTTTTTAACACCACACACCAAAATGTTATGCAACATTCCCTAACCCACACTCCCTTGTGTCCACATGGACCTTTGAGAAAGCAAGCGAGTGAATAAAAGGACAAGATGATCAATATTAGAAGCAGATGTTGTGGATGAGAGTCCTGCTGTGGAGGTCACTGGAGGTTTCGGCTGTGGCTCTTAATGCACAGGACACTCAGAGAAATATACGGTCAAGCAGTCAGGTATTTCAAAATCTGCTTCTTTTTATGAGGAGGTATGCTGCTGGATCACTCTGCTGTGTATTTTGTGTTGTTCTGTCAAACTGATCCAAGAGGAAAACATGTGATTTAACATTCATGAATTATGTTTTTTTTTTTTTTTTTTCTTTTTTATTTTTTTTTTCTCTCTGATGGGAAATGTTTCTTTAGCCTACAGGTGGTGTTTTTGGCATTTCTTGATTTACTTGGATACACTTTCAGCCAAACTTTTTGGAAATCCCCAAATTATTATTTGCTGCTAATTAATGTAAGAGCTTTTTTAGAATCACTACAGCTGGTCATAAATGTGCAGCTAAAAAATGCAGTCAATATATTTTAATTTCAGATTCACTTGCCAGCGGGCTATACACATTTGTTAGACATTCAGTTTCTCTTTTGATGAATTATTTTATTAGTACTTTTAATTGAATAGTTCACACACAAGAAAATTCTCCCATCATGAGATACACATGGAATTCAACCTCAGAGTTCAAATAAAACTAATAATAGAGAGAAAGTTTTTAAAAAAGAAAAATTGCTAATGTGAGCAACTTTTTTGAAAGAAGTCTCTTATGCTCAACCAGGTAGCATTTTATTTGATAAAAATACAGTAAAAACAGTAATTTTATGAAATATTATTACAAAGTGTTTTCTATTATAATATATTTTTTAAATGTAATTTTTTTATTCTTGTAATGGTAAAGCTGACTCCAGTCTTCAGTGTCACATGATCCTTCAGAGATCATTCTAATATGCTGGTTTACTGCTCAAGAAACATTTCTCATCAATGTTAAAAACAGTTGTACTGGTTATTTTTTTTTCTGCATGCATACATGCATACATGCATTTTATTTATTTACGTACATACATACATACATACATACATATTATATATTTATATCACAATTGCGACTTTAGCCTAAAATAATTATTTTAAATAAATGCTTTTTCCACACAAAAAAAACTAACATCTTTTTTCAACATTGATTATAATAAGAAATGTTTCTTGAGCAGCAAACCAGCATATTAGAATGATTTCTGAAGGATCATGTGACACTGAAGACTGGAGTCAGCTTTACCATCATATTAAGCAGCACAATTTTATATATCTCAACATTAAAGCACATTAAAGCATGTTAAAGCAAAGCACTAGGTCAGAACGAAGTGGTTTAGGAGACACACTGCATGGCATGAAAGTAATCCCAGAAGCTTGTAATTGTGAGCAAACAGTGTTTCTCAGCGTACAGCTACAGCAGGGTATTTTTCCACTGACAGGCAGGTCAAAACGTAGGTTAAAGGAAACAATAAGAGATGATAGAAACCAACCGAGTGTTTTTCTAGAGGCGTGGATGCACAGTTAAATAGGTGAAATATGGTGGCCTCAGCAGGTGGGGGGGATCTAGGTTATATCTAATAGACTGAGAGATTGAGGGAGACAGACGGGAGGGAGCGTTTTCCCCCTGCTTTCGCTTGTCTGGGTTTTTCTTTGAGCTCAGCAGGACTGGTAGAGTCCGTCTGCTAATTCGCATTTCACACATACCAACAGGAGGCCTCCGACAGACGGAGAAAGGGATTGTGGGAAGGAGTGAGGAAAGGCAGAACTTTAAGGGAAAGTGTGAACAGAAAGACAAGGGACATTAATGGAAAATTTGTTACAGTAACATGACTGAGCAGCGGGCTTTGGCTCTCTCCTTGATTCTTTTTTTTTTTTCACTGTGCGGTCCAATTACAGCAAGAAATAAAATGTACAGTATTTATTAATTAGTGAAGAGGGCCGTGCACAGGAGATGCCCTCGCAGTTTAATACATCTGGAACTTTTTTGCAAAGAAGAGTGCAAATATTCCCAAGTGCTGTGTGCTGTAATAAAATCAAAGGGTGCTTCAACTAAGTATTAGCTCAGGGGTTTGTACATTTAGTTATTTTAAGTTTTTATTTTTAGCGGTATTAAATTAAAACTTTTTTGAAAGTTTTCAAAACTATATAAAAACCAAAATTAATGCAAAAAGTACACTTATTTTCTTCATCATGGACATACTTATTTATAATTGACCCAAGCCCTTTTATACACGCACTGGAGCCCAGGGGGGTATTCCAGAAAGCAGGTAATGTGACATACCTGGGTATGTTTAAGGGTAAACAAGCGGATAACCTCAACTTTCGGTTCTAAAACGGAGGTAACTTTCAGGGTTACTCTTGAACTTTCAGGGTTACTCTAAATTCAAATAATTATTTATTTTATTGTCATCTCACACATGGATCTGCATTCAATTAATTAGCATCAAACAAACAATATAATCCTTATTCTCAGTGAATAAAGATTACTTATTAAACAAAAGTTGAAAAACGATTGCACAACCACCGAATAGGTGGCGATGTGCACTAAGTAGGTTATGTAAATCACCATTAAACAAAAGAAGAAGAGGAAGTAGAATGGCACGCTTTTTCTAAGTGTCTGTTTCCATGGTTAATCATCAGTTCGTTGCTCCGTTGAGAATGTCTTGTGTGTTAACCGGGAACATACTCTGAGTTGTCTGAACTTACTCACAGACTCGTTTTTGGAACCAGCTTACCTTGAGTAAGCAAGGTTTGGGTGAATCAACTGAAAGTTCATTGTGACGGTAAGTTAACCCTACTTTCTGGAATACCCCCCAGGCATGCACATTCATGTATAAAGACCAGACTTGTATCATCTTGATCATGTCTTTAGATAGCAGGATTTCAGGGTGAAGGCTGTTTGGATTATGGAAACCTGAGTCAGAACATTTTCATATGTATTCACTTCACCTATCTGTCCATCTCCCTCTTCTTTTGGCTTGCTGTGTTGCATCCAGACGCTCGGGCCAAATAAGAGCTGTTTCGCTGGAGAACTGTGGCCGTGAGGGATTTTTTGTGTGTGCTGTCCAGAGGCTGTAAATACCAGCAGAGCAAGAGTGGTTTATTTACTCTGGCTGAGACCTCAGCAGCTCAAACCCAGAGACACAGAAAGAGGCTCTGATAATCCTACTTCTCTGGAACATTTGTCTTTGTGACTGAGGTTTTGGTTTCTAGATCCAGCCCCTAGAGGAACAGAGATAGAGATGAGGAGTGATAGCATGATGAATCTGGTATGTCTCTCTGTCTCTGCGTCCTGAGGAGACGCATGACTGTCATTAAATTCACAGCTGTTATTAGAGCTGATTCATAATGGGGAGTTTTACAGAGACCACCTGATGTCATTGCACTTGTGTATATATAATCCATCAAAGTGCTTCCCCCTTTATGAACTGGGAGTTTTTTGTTGAAGTGCATTTAATGTTAATATGCATTTAATGTTATTTATATATATATATATATATATATATATATATATATATATATATATATATATATATATATATAATAATAGTTGAGGTATTAAAATAGGACTGTCAAAGTTAATATTAAAACATGATTAAATGTTTAAAGCATTTGACGGCTATAACAGCTTCAACTCTTTTGGGAAGGCTTTCCACAAGGTTTAGGAGTGTGTTTATGGGAATTTTTGACCATTCTTCTAGAAGCGCATTTGTGAGGTCAGGCACTGATGTTAGACGAGAAGGCCTGGCTTGCAGTCTCCGCTCTAATTCATCCCAAAGGCGTTCTATCTGGTTGAGGTCAGGACTCAGGCCAGTCAAGTTCCTCCACACCAAACTCGCTCATCCATGTCTTTATGGACCTTGCTTTGTGCACTTTTTGGAACAGGAAGTTGGAACAGGAAGGGGCCATCCCCAAACTGTTCACATTAAGTTGGCAGCATGAAATTGTCCAAAATGTCTTGGTATGCTGAAGCATTAAGTGTTCCTTTCACTGGAACTAAGGGGCCAACCCCAACCCCTGAAAAACCATAATCCCCCTTCCACCAAACATTACACTTGGCACAATGCAGTCAGGTAAGTACTGTTTTCCTGGCAACCGCCAAACCCAGACTCGTCCATTGGATTGCCAGACAGAGAAGCGTGATTCGTCACTCCAGAGAACACGTCTCCACTGCTCTAGAGTCCAGTGGCGGCGTGCTTTACACCACTGCATCTGCCGCTTTGCATTGCACTTGGTGATGTAAGGCTTGGATGCAGCTGCTCAGCCATGGAAACCAATTCCATGAAGCTATCTACGCACTGTTCTTGAGCTAATCTAAAGGCCACATGAAGTTTGGAGGTCTGTAGTTATTGACTTTGCAGAAAGTTGGCGACTTCTGCGCACTGTGTGCCTCAGCATGCGTTGACCCCGCTCTGTGATTTTACGTGGCTTACCACTTTGTGGCTGAGTTGCTGTTGTTCCCAATTGCTTCCACTTTGTTATAATACCACTAACAGTTGACTGTGGAATATTTAGTAGTGAGGAAATTTCACGAATGGACAGGTGACAACCTATCACAGTACCACGCTTGAATTCACTGAGCTCCTGAGAGCGACCCATTCTTTCACAAATGTTTGTAGAAGCAGTCTGCATGCCTAGGTGATTGATTTTATACACCATTGGCCATTGGAACACCTGAATTCAATGATTTGGAGGGGTGTCCCAATACTTTTGGCAAAAACCAATGCGAGAAGTTGATTGTAAGATTGGGCATTTAAAGAACACCCAAAACAGACAAAAATATAGCTAAAGCAACGTGAACATGTATAAGAAAAAGTTCTGAAAAAAATACAAACTCCATACAGTTAAACAAAATTGTTTAATAATCAATAACAAAGTTGACCAGTTATTTTGTTTATTTTTTTACAGCAATATTTTACATTCAATCCAATTTTTTTTATTAATTCAAGTTAATTAAAAAAAATTTTAAATAAAGTGCAACAATTAACATTTTGTCAGAACCGCTAGTAAATTACATGTTGATAATCGTGGGAGAATCGTAATCTCTATTTTAAAAAAAAGAAAGAAAAGAATGTGATTCTCAATTTATCCAGAATCGTGCAGCTCTAGTAGAAATGTTAATGCAAATGAGACTGTTGTGTGAAGGACTGCAGACTGCAAAAACAACTTTACACATGTAAGATTAATACCACAATGTGTGGCGAAAGTTGCTTTATTACTGAATTATAACAGATTTGTAAAAATAAATAAATAAATTATAAAAATAAAAATAAATAAAATCAATTACATTTTTTTAAAATTATTAATTAAATTATTATTCGAAAACCAATTAAAAGATTAATTAGAATTAAATATTGTGGTTGATTTGATATAAATAATAATATTGGCACAGTTAAAAAGCCCTAGTCTCACTACACCAAACACCAATAACATGAATCAGTTTTTAAATGTACATTAAAGCTGCAAAAACATTTGTACATTATAACTGCAAAACAGATCAGTGCCCAGACATCTGTGGACAGACCTGCAGGAGTAATGGATGGGAACCTGCCAGCTGATTTATGTAAGTGAGGAAGGGGGAGGGGTAGTTAGGGCAGGGGTACGTCCACATTAAACGCAGGTTTGAACCCTGCCAGAAGCTCTGCCGTCCCCTGGATCTTTGAAGTCTTGAGGGTAAGTGGTCTTCAGGGACCCTGTTTGTGGGGGCAACAGTGTGCCTGGATCTCGCAAAGGGCCATTGAGGGCATGGGCAGTAGAAAACATGAACAAACCGTGTTTTGGCCATGAAAACATTTGGATTTCTTTTGTGACATTATTTCAAAACCTATTTCATGGTTTGCGTTCTCCGGCCACCATGTGCTGTTGCCGTGCGGATGGGGTCCGGAATGCATTGGGGGTTTTCTGTTTTAGCTGAGGATGGTGTTGTTTAAGTGGCGCCAAATTAAATAACTAATCAGTTTTTACAACAGAAATTAATCAGTCAAAAACCTACTTTAGCTTTTTTTCTAAAGTCAAATTAATTTCCTATTATCACTGTAAAGCTGCTTTGAAGCAATCTGTGTTGTAAAAAGCACTATATAAATGAAGGTGACTTGACTTGACATCATATTTGGCTTTGTGTGTGTCTTTTATTTTTATCAGTAGACTTGTCAATGGTGTTTTTACAAATTTCATCTTTGTTTTTAACAACTCTGTCAGAGAGTTTATGAATGTGCTGTGTTCCAGAGTTGGGTCAAGCAACCGTCTTCAAGTCATCAGAAATTCATCAATCATTTTTATTTGAAGGATTGGTTGGCCCCACCGCCCAACCCAACTGTGCATCATGAGATTGTTTCCATTTCTCTCTCTCTTCTTCATCCATGGCAAATGTCTATGGAAAATTCCAGCCTAATTACTGTGATTTATGTAAAATGTCAACCTTCGGTCCATCTGGAAAAATATCAAGATCTGTTTGTGGAATCTGGAGTGGATTTTTCTGAAGGGAAATGTGGCAGAGAAATAGGTGGAGAACGGGGAATCACTTACACAGAAAGATCATTTGTCAACTTCAGAGACAAAGGAGTACAATGCAAGGGATATCCAGATGGCCCTTCTATGCCCGCTTTGTGTCACAGTAGTTAACTGATAAGTTCATGTTTCTATTTGTATGTGAGGAGATAAAGAAAGAGATCAAATGACTGAATACTGCTCAATTTATGTACATAGATACAATAACTATTTTCTATTTAGTTATATATTTTGAAATGTATTTTACTCCTGAATTTCAAACAGCCATTACATCTTTTTTTAATGACTCCAAAGTCAAGAGGTACAATCAAGAAAAATGTAATAACATATATTAAAGAATAATCTCTGTGATTTATCCTTTCCTGTTTTATGATATTCTTATTACATGACATTTGAAATGGCTTCTTTTTTCTAAAATTAACAAAAATAAAACTTTACTGCATATTATTCTTTTTTCAAGAATCGCATATGAGACTTTCTCTGAACAGTTATGCCACCTAGACGTTTTGGCTTTATGCCCCAGAAAAGATGTCAAAATGAAATATTACATGAATGTTATCTGTAAATGATCCCAGAATGCCTTATTTCCAGACAGTAATTGCCAAAAGCATCAGACACAGGCTATTTCGTGCACTAAGCTCATCCCAGCTCTCTGGAAGTATGTGGGAGGATGAGCCCTCAGTCAAGTCAAAACTGACAGCACCGGAAAAGATTTACTCAGAATATCCCACAACAATATTAGGCAGTTTAATCTTGTTTTCAGTCCTGCTGGTGCATGGTGTTCCATTTTAATATTGTTTAATAGGCTGTTTGGGTGCTGACACATATTTGAATGGTTCTAAAAAATCAGTTCGTTCCTGAGTCTGACCTGTTTTTGGAGGGTTTGGAGGTGTTATAGATAAAACAGTAGATGAGGCTGCTGGTGCTTTTAGTCTACAATGTGCTGTGTATTTGTCATATTTAGGGGACAAGCACCGAAGGTTGCACCCAAGCACCTGTTTTGCACCTATTGTAATCTTCTTCTTCTTCTTCCTCCTCCTCTTCCTCTTCTTCTTCTTCTTCTTCTTCTTCCTCCTCCTCTTCCTCTTCCTCCTCCTCCGCTCTGGAAAGCCCATAGAACCGCTTGCGGGTAAAGTTCTGAAATTTGGCACACAGATAGAGGACAGTCTGAACTGTCACCATAGCTAACTCAATCCCTCTAGTGCCACCAACTGTCCAAAGTTGCACTTACGTTAATGCTAATAACTTTTGAACTTTTAAATAAATTATTTTTGGGTCAAGACAATTCGATTGCACCCTATGACATCATTCTCCATCATGATAAATTTTCTGCCATTTTGAATTTTTTCAAACTCTTAGGCAGTTGCTCTGATTTTCACCAAAATTTAACCAGATTATCTTCAGACCATGCCAACAAAAAGTTATGGCATTCAAGTTGATTCATCAAACTGTTCTCGAATAACGCGCAAACAAATTAGATGAAGTCAAATTTCCCCATGTCGGCCATTTTGGGCATCAGCCATTTCGAATTTTGTCATAAAAAATGCTGTATTTTACGAGCACATTGATGTATCATTACGCAACTCGGTGTGCGTCTTCAGCACCATGCTCTGACGATACTCAAAAAGTTTCCGGGCAGCGCCACCTTGTGGTCAAAAGTTATAATGAAAACGCTAATAACTTTTGATTTAATTAGCCTATTCTAATGAAACTCTTCATAGATTCCTTGGGTCATGCCGAGAACATAGATACCAATTTTGATGCCCTTATAGCTTAAAAACATACTTAAAGTCTGCATGAATGGTAGTTTGGGTTTGCTATTGGTCGCTCTCATGTGATTGACAGGATGAGAAGAGATTTTGGGTTATTTTGGTGACACTTTACTTAAAGCCTTTATATATAATGGATTATACAAGTATTTTAATGCATTAATTATGCGACAAACAATTTCAGATGTAACAAGGAATCAGTGAATATTATCATGCATTTTAACTTTAATTACAATTATTTATGAAAAGATATAGTGCATTGTGATGTACCTTTACATTATGAATACCTTTATAATGCATTATAGATAAAGGCTTTAAGTAAAGTGCAAACCATTATTTTTATTTAAATATTACGAGGGCACATGTATTAAATAATGATGATGTACATGGATAAATCATATAATAAATATCACAATATTCCATAAAAATGGTGATTTTCATGGTGACATGCTTAGTTACTTTTCCCAGATGTTTCGAGAGTACCTCATAAACAAATTTAATAAAAAATATTACATTTACCTCTTTCTAAAAAACTTCATTTGAAGTATTTGCCAGTATTTTGTCCTGTTTTTTTTTTCTTTTTTGTATTTTGACAAGATGTCCAGCCTGTGCAAATGAAAAGCAGCCCCACAATATTACCTCAAACAGACGTCACCACCATAGGTAAGGGGCTTTTGAGGCGTGTCTCATTTAGTCTACATTTTCACAGCTGTCCTTCAGGGAAGCTGAATAATAATTCCTGGAAAATCTGGAAGTTATTTTAATGATTCACAGATAGAGGTCAACTGTAAAGGTACAGTCAGTGTTCTCATTAGAGCAGTTGTTTTTTCAGTGGCATAAAGCCAGAGCCAGCTTCCTCAACACAGAGTGTAAGTGTTTTAAGTAGCCTATATTTTCTTATATGAAAGTATCAATGTAAAATGCTTTTATGAGCATAAGTGCTGAGACATAAATATAACAGAGAACTATACTTGACTGATCTGAATGAAATGTGTCGTGGATAAGGGGCAGAATATTTTTCCCAGCAGTGTTTCTAAATGTGTGGTCAGTATAGTGCCCACATAAGCTGTTGTCATCCAGTTTATGTTAAGAGAAGGAGTGAGTACCTGTGCTATCTAAGTGCAATGATTCATTTACTCACTCATGCATGGTTACACTTCTAAACATCAAATGTTTTGGCTAACCTGACTTAATTTTTCCCTTAAACTCATCTTGGAATTTCAATGTCTTTTTTTTGAGAATAACACTTGTAGTCATGAATAAAAGGAAGCAGCAACCCTGATCTAATTTTGTGCACTAAAAAAAGATTGTTTCTGTTTTCCTCTTCCTGTCTCTGCAGTTTAGGTACCAGATAGATATATATATATATATATATATATATATATATATATATATATATATATATATATATATATATATATATATATATATATATATATATATATATATATATATTACAATGATGTGAACTTATGATCAAAAATAAATTGGACAGTGTTTTTTTTTCACAAAAGAACAATGTTGGGGGAAAGTTACTTTTAAAAGTAATGTGTTACTAAAAAAAAGTAACTAATTGTGTTACTTAGTAGAAAGTTGATTAAATGCATTGTTACCCTTTCTTACCTGAACTGGACTTGTTTGCTTTTTAATAACAAAAAAAGAGTTATATTTTTGGCAAATGTAAAGGCCCTTTCACACCAAAAGTGCAGAAAAATAGGACGCAGGAGAAAAAAAAAGTTCAATACTCGGCTCTCGAAAGTTCAGTATGGGGACAGGAGAGGTTTCAGTCAATAAATGGGAAAATAAAGTAACTTGCATTACTTGTTTGAAAAAGTAACTTGGCTATTGCTTTGTACATTTTAAATGTAATGTTACTTTACTCGTTACTTGAAAAAAGTAATCTGATAAGTAACTTTTCAGTTAATATGAGGTCATAAACTGAATGAATAATAATTATACAACAAAATGGAACATTTCTAATATTGCCTACTTTGGCTCTGTTCCAAAACTTTCTGGGTTACACTTTATTTTGATAGTTGACTTTAGACATTCTACTAACTAATAGTAACTTTTCATCTGCATGTCAACTAGTATTAGTAGACTGTTAAAGGGATAGTTCACCCAAAAATATAAGTTGTTTACGGAAAGCAGTCCGCCGGAAGCTAGATATTTTACTTTATAACGTGTTAAATATGGATATTTTTCTTACAAAAACCAATCGATTCATTTCAGAAGGCCTTTATTATCCCCCCGGATGGATGCACTTTTTTGGTTTTCAAATTTTGGGCTGCCATTATAAAGCTTGGAAGAGCCAGGACATTTTTAATGCAACCCAAAGAATGTCATATACACCTAGGATGGTGAGTAAATCATGGGGTAATTCTCATTTTTGGGTGAACTATCCCTTTAAGCTAAGGTTAGGGTTCGGGTAAATTGACGTACTTGCAAAGTCACTTATAGTCAGTAATGTCTGTTGGGGGAGCATCAAAATAAAGTGCAGATATTAAGCAGACAGTCTACTAGTACTCTAATGAAAGCTAGTTGACATGTAGTTACATATAGTTAGTTGAATGTCTAAAATGTTACCCTTTCTGAATATAGCATGTCACAATGCAGGATGCAGCTATCACTGTTTGGCATGTCATATCAACTACCTAGAGTGATGAATGTTAGCAAAATAACAGTATAAGGGATTTTGCTGCTCTGTTACTTTATTCCGTCTGATTCATTCCACACTTTTCATTGGCAGGCGATTTGCATTCTCTGGCTCTGCGACTCCTAGCACATGTCACAATTGACTTAGAGAGTCAGAGGTAGGGAGAAGTTCATATCTCAGGGTGTTGCTAAACACAAGTTATTTGTCAATTACAAGTCAATTTTTCTCTCTGTCTCATTCTCACTGTCTGTTAATTTGTCTATCCACTGCTCATTTAAGGACACACACACACACACACACACTCACACACACTAATCACGGTATAGATTGATTGGACTACATTGTGTGCAGTTTGTCCAAAGACCAGAGGCAGACACACCTGGGCCGAATGAAGACAGCAGACAAAATCAATATAACCTTCCTGGAACACGTCTAATATAAGTGAACACTTACACATGTACAGGTGCAGTAATTTACTCTTTTACTCGAGATTACGCATGGAGGGATTCATTGTAAGTGAATCACCAGTGAAAGTTGCTTTCCCTCCTACTGTTACATGGTGGCCTGAATTCTGTGTCTTTTACAAAGATGATTTTTAAAGGCATAGTTCACCCAAAAATTAATATTATTTGATAATTTGTTCACTTTCATTCTGTTCCAAACCTGTATCAGACTTTTATTTTTTATTTTTTTATGCATATACACCAATCAGGCATAATATTATGACAGGTGAAGTGAATAACACTGATTATCTCTTCATCACGGCACCTGTTAGTGGGTGGGATATATTAGGCAGCAAGTGAACATTTTGTCCTCAAAGTTGATGTGTTAGAGGCAGGAAAAATGGGCAAGCGTAAGGATTTGAGCGAGTTTGACAATGGCCAAATTGTGATGGCTAGACGACTGGGTCAGAGCATCTCCAAAACTGCAGCTCTTGTGGGGTGTTCCCGGTCTGCAGTGGTCAGTATCTATCAAAAGTGATCCAAGGAAGGAACAGTGGTATGCCGGCGACAGGGTCATGGGCAGCCAAGGCTCATTGATGCACGTGGTTAGTGAAGGCTGGTCCGTGTGGTCCGATCTGAAGCTCAAATTGCTCAAGAAGTTAATGCTTTCTGATAGAAAGCTGCATAGACCCATGCTGACCCCTGTCTACCACCGAAAGTGGCAACAGTGGGCTTGTGAGTATCAGAACTGGACCTTGGAGCAATGGAAGAAGGTAACCTGGTCTGATGAATGGAAAGAAGGCAAGCTGGCGGAGGCAGTGTGATGCTTTGGGCAATGTTCTGCTGGGAAACCTTGGGTCCTGCATCCATGTGGATGTTACTTTGACACGTATCACCTACCTAAGCATTGTTGCAGACCATGTACGCCCTTTCATGGAAACGGTATTCCCTGGTGGCTGTGTCCTCTTTCAGCAGGATAATGCGCCCTGCCACAAAGCAAAAATGGTTCAGGAATGGTTTGAGGAGCACAACAACAGTTTGAGGTGTTGACTTGGCCTCAAAATTCCCCGGATCGAGCATCTGTGGGATGTGCTGAACAAACAAGTCTGATCCATGGAGGCCCCACCTCGCAACTTACAGGACTTAAAGGATCTGCTGCTAACATCTTGGTGCCAGATACCATAGGACACCTTCAGGGGTCTAGTGGAGTCCATGCCTCGACGGGTCAGGGCTGTTTTGGCAGCAAAATTTTAAGAAAAGGTGGTCATTATGTTATGCCTGATCGGTGTATATTTAATGGGGACAGAAACATCAAAGTAAAAGTAGATACTATCATAACTACCAGAACAAGCCAAGTTTGTTTGAGTTGTTGTTGAGTGAAGTGATTCTGTCCTGTGAGCTGTTAACTGTAGTGACCAGATCATTGAATCAGTGAATTTGAAAAGTCAAAATAAGAATTTTGGGTTTTGAGACACTTCTGAGAGACCTAAGATATAGCATATACATTATATGGACCACTTTTATGATATGTTTGGTCCCCATTCTCTTTGATTGTATAGAAAAGAGCAGCATGGACATTCTGCTGAACATCTACTTTTGTGCTCCATGAAAAAACACATACAAGTTTGGAACAAGATAAAGGTAAATAGATTTTTCAATTTTGGGTGACCTGTTTCTATAGTCTGGTTTCATTACGCAAATTGCACTAATTTTAGATGCAGATGTGCAGGATTTGTGAAGTGTTTTCAGTCCCAAAATTGGATTTTGTCATTTCTTTGTGGCTTGCTGTTAAATAAAGCCTTTGGTAAGAAGCTTGTGAACTTCCCACAGTGTCATAGACTGATAAATAGCAGAAAACAAACACAACACATACAGTACATGTAACCACATTCTACATATGTTCCACATTTGTGTCTTTGGCATCAGTCATATAATCTCCCCAGTATCACTTTAGAAACATCATTGTTCAAAGACAACATACTGGAACTCTTAAGTGAAGATTTTAAAACGAATTAAGGCTTGTATTTTTCTTTTTCTCTACTGGGCACTCTGAGAAACAAAACAAAAACAGTTTCTCAGTCAAAACAGCTTCAGGTCCGATTACAGCTTTCTCCGTCTTCTCATAGATTTTCTCTGCTGTGTTTCTGCTGCTTAAAGAAAGCAAATATTTGGATCCCTTATTTTTTTTGTCAGTTGACTGTTGGATGACATGACTGTTTTAAAGGAAAGAAGATTAAACGCAGTGGAAGAGAGCAGTGCTCTCAGTAGGCTTGAGCAGTGCTATCTGAGCTTGTGTGAGAATGTTTTCAATGTGTTGCTCCGCCATGTGGCTGCTATGGGTATTGCACTGGACACTTACTTTAAGGCTCTGCAATTCTATGTAGGCTCTAGGCTCTGCAATATTATGTTTGTCAGCCATGAGGGAAAAATCTTTTTATCTCAAAATTATAGGTTCAATTCAATATGTTTATTTTATCTGCTTCTTTGTAATTAATTGTGACATTTTTGTTGGGTGTAATGCATTAGTAATTAATTACTGTAATTGAATTACCTTTCTCTTGAAAGAGTAAAGCTACTGCTCTTAATATTTATGTAAATGAATTACAATTACTTCTGATGTAATTGCGTTAAATACTGAATAGACTATAGATCAATTCTTTGTAAAACAATAGTGGATTAAACATCAAAATTGATGAAACTTTAAAAATTTTTATGTAACCTCCCTTTTGTCAGTTCAAGAATTTATGCAATTTTATATTATTATTTTTTTGAAATTCTTAAAAGAGCAGTTTTATGCCTATCTTCGTATATTGTTAAACTGGTTGATGTTGATATGGGATTTATAAAGTAATTATTATTAAGTAATCCAGTACAGGGACAGCAGATGTAAATGAGCTGTTAGCGAACTCTGGTGCAATTACTCTTAATTGTGCATTGTCCCTGTAAAAATAAACAATAAAGTACTTAAAAAAAAGAGTAATCCGTAATCTAATTACACTGTTGAAGAATCATCCATCCATCCATTGCTTTCTCCCTTGCTTTCTCAGAGGAAACACAGGAGACACATCTTTCTCCTCTCATGCCATGTGAGCCACAGACTCTGATGCTATCAGTGGAAATGCGTCTCAGATCCCCTTCCACTTCAGAGTGTGAACTCTCATCCAGCATCTGTCTCACTGTAAGCACAGGAACAAAACACTCATCCACACAGTAAAAAATAACAGGGCAGTTCAATGTGTTACTGTTTCTGTTTTTGTTTATACAGGAAATTAAACTAAGAATTATTGTCATTTTATGTTGCTGGTTACATGACGGGAAGAGACTGGATGTCTAGCATCCTCCTCCGCTTCCTCAGACACGCCTTGCCTTGACGTCTCACGGGTCCGCATTGCTTTCTGAAACGTGAAATGTTTCCTTTGTCCAATCTTGGCAAGGAATAGGACTGTCCACCTGACTTGAACACTAGTGCACAATTAGGTTATGTTATATTGGTGAAATACAGAAATACATTCTCTTTGTCAGACACTTTAATTCAAAGTGATTTGCGGAATATTTTTACAATGAGGACAGTTCCCCTGGAGCAACTTTGAATAGAGAAACTTGCAAGTAGCTTATCAATTACCTCTTCTGGGGTTCGAACCTACAAGTACAAACTATCAGGCTTAATCTGTGGCTTAACCACTAAACTAAAGCCACCTCACTATTCAAACCATCTCCATTGGCATGTTTGTGTATGTGTTAGAAGGCACTACAAATTCCATTCAACTCATATTGCTTTAAAGGTGCACTATGTAAAAAACATTTCAGTAAAATATCCAAAAACCACTAGGCCAGTGTTATATATTTTGTTCAGTTGAGTACTTACAATATCCCAAATGTTTCCAACTATTTTTAATTCTTAGAAAATTGCTATTTTAACCAAGGAACCGGGACGTGTGAGGGAGTCGCCTGTCAATGGCATCATATCTGCGTTACCCTCGGTTTTATTTAGCAGAAACGCTTTACTCTTACTGCAGTGTGCAACAAGTGTCATAACATACGCCGAGCGAATGCACAGAGTAACATCATAACATCATTTTCATCACACTCAAATGTATCTAATATGATAAACAGAGCTATGTTACCTCATACTCATGACCGGAAAAGCGGAAATGGCGCTGGCGACTGTGTGGCGCTCGCGAGACGTGTGTTGCGCAATCGCTCCAGCGGCCTTGTTCTGCTCCCACAACACTCGGTCCTGCTCTGCTTCATACTACAGTAACGTTAATAATCGCATACATGAACATGATTTCTGCCTGAGTCCTATCCCAATTTTTTTTCCACCGGCTGTGAGGTTAAGACCACATGTCCCAAGATTCTGCGCTCAAACCTGGCGTCATCAAACTACGCCTTTGTTTACATAGTGCACCTTTAACTAACAAACACTTTAAAAAAAACAATTTTTTTACAAGCTGGAGAGCTCTGCCAGGGGCTACATCCCGTGTTTGTACTTTCTTCTTATGGGGAAACAATTTTTTTATACTATATGTTTATTTGTGTCACTGGGAAAGACAGAAAGGGTGGGACGCAGAGAGAAAAACTGTGCATGCCAATCCCTGAAAAAAATTAGTAAATACTGTGTTTTTTACAATGACAAGTGTTGTAATGGAAAAAAGTGCATGAAATATTCCAAGAGATATTGATGAGTGCAGAGGAAATATCCCACACCCTGGATGCATCTGAGTAAGATGCAGTGAAAGGAAGAGGTAAAAAAAACAGTGTATTCACTAAACAGTTTCATCACTTTTGCACACAATATTTCATTCAAAAACCTGCATCTTGCTTATTTAACTTAGAGTATTCATCCGGCACAATTAATGCAGTGCTAAACTGATGCATATTCACATTTTTCTATTGATCATGACAGTAGTTATTCATCAAATATGAATCAAATGGTGGAGAAAAGCATTATAACTGTCTATATATCCAGATGTGCATAGAAGCTCACTTTTTAGCATTTTAAAAAGAAGATTGATGTGTCTTGATCAAATAAAGCATGGCAGATAGTCGTGGTCTGCTGTATCTTCCACAATCTTGCACTCAGAATCGACTGACAAGATGTAATATTGTGGCAGCACTATGGAAGCCAATTTCTGCTACATAAGGTAAATCATGATCACACAAAAAGTCTGAATTATGAGAAGTCAAAATTAAGATATAATTATGTATTATGCCATATTCATCATAATGTCATAATGACTTTTCATCTTAATTTTAACTGTTATATTCAGTGTTTGTCAAATCAAGTAACACAAGTTACATAATCAGATAAATTTTTTCAAATAACTAAAGTAATGCGTTACTTTACATTAATTTACAACAAAATTATCTGTTTCTCTCTTTTTAACTCTTTCCCCGCCAGCGTTTTTGATCATTTTTGATCAAGTTTCATGGCTCCCAGAATATTTTGTTGTATGAATATCTGAACATGCAATATATATCAAAAGAAAGAACAGACGCTCTGCTTTCAAACAAAAAAGCCTGTTTTATTCTAGCTTCATGCATTCTAGAATGTGGGTGTTTTGTTTTAAAGAAAAAGCAACATTTTGAGCAAAAAGCTGAGAAAGTCAAATTTTTATGAAAGACTGGATCAGATTCAGAACGATGATCAAAACATAGATGGAGTAGATCAAGTCCATCAACACCCCTAATGCTCGCCCTGGGTCGATATTTCATTCAGTGACATTAGGCCGTTTTGATTAATGTTATTTTACAAATGATTACATATGATATTGCTTGTTTCTGCTTCTTCACATGTGTTTTGATCAGGAGATTCAGTACTCTTTCAGAAGATCTGTAATAGCGCCCACTACTATATAACAGTGAAAACACAGAAAGACGAAAAATTACGTCAATGGCAGGGAAAGAGTTAACTTGTGTTACTTATTTTACTTTGTTTTCCCATTTTTGACTGCCACCTCTCTTGTGATGGTTATTGTAGTTCTAGACTATATGTGAGCATGCATTTACTCAACTCACTTGCACAAAACAGATTCAGTTTTCCTCAAATTGAATAAAAGCAGTGAAATGCAAACTCAGAATATTACACAAAACAGCAATAATAAAATATGAAATATAACACGTATACTTTATGTATTTAATCTCACTTTATTAACTGTTCAGATGTGAATTTGCACTTCCTTTAGCCTGAGGCTGTGAAAGGGAATTTATATTTGCCAAAAAAAATTTTTTTTTTGTTTCTAAAAACAAACAAGCAAGCCTAGCCCAGGTGGAAAATTAATATAACACGTTACTTTCCATAAAAAGTAACTAACGTAGTTACTTTTTGTAGGGAGTAACATGATATTGTAACGCATTACTTTTACAAGTAACTTTCCCAACCCTGCTCATAATTGACTGTGACTTTTTGTGTAATAATTCAATCAATTTCATAAGTGATGGAAATGAGCTTCCATACATCATAGAGTTTGTGAGCATATTTGCGGCATTACCTGGCATATTATCTTTAGAGAACCAGACACTAAAGCAACGCAAACAGCATGTGAAAATAAAAGATGGCTGAATAGAAGAGAAGAGAGGCACACTTTATAATAACTGCACGCTATGAATCATTAGTTAAGCATTAGTACATAGTTTCTTAATCATTTACTTACACTTTCTAAATGATCTTATGAACCACTGACAACTCCTAAATAACTGGTTTGTAGGAATGATAAATTGATCATTAATAAAGTATGAAAATACAATTATTAAACACATTATAGATATGCTTATAAATCAAGAACAGCATTTATAGCGGTATTTATAAACTGCTTACTAATGTCTATTAATGCTTTATAAATGATGAATTAACCATTTACTAATGCTTAACTAATGATTCATAGTGTGCAGTTATTATAAAGTGTTACCGAAGAGAGGATCAGCCAAAATGTCTCACTCTTTCTGTATTTATTGTTTTGTGATTAATTTCAGTTACAGCATTATTGTAGAACAGAGGTTCTCTATAAAAACCATAAAAGTGTCAGTCTCAGAGTAACACAAAGCGGTTTTACGGGTTATTGGATGCAGAGGCGGATTTGAGTTTGCTCTCTAGAGTGAGTATGTGTGTGTGAGAGAGGAAAAAAATAAGCCGTAGCAAGGTTTTCTGTTCCATTGTTGTGCCTCTGGAAACTCTCTGTGACTATGATATGAGCTCTACTCACTCCTGAGATCCTGCAGTGCCGAACGGACCATGCCTCTTCCTGCAGGATTACACAGTGCACATCTAGTTTAGTGTGGCACACTTTTATGTACTGTCTGTGTCAAAAAGAGATTAGCTGACAAAATCAGTCTGTGACACAATGCCCCTGAGACAGGGATGATGTCCTCCTGTCTAGACTGTCCATCTTTAACTGGAAAAAAGAGATAGGACATTGCTGACATCACATATTTTCAGTTTTTAATCTAGTTTTAATCACCCTCATGTCTTTTTTAAACCTGTATGTGTCTTGTCTGAGGAGGATGAATGGATGGATGAAGGGATAAAAATAGTGATATGATGTCTAGATCTGGATGCACCAGATTTGACGTGTCATGACAATTGACATTTTGCCGTTTGACAGGATTGCTTAAATGGAGAGGGTGCCATATGCCACGGGTGTTTTGGAGAAATGTCCAAAGTCCATCTGGAGAATAGCCATCCGAGCATTTCCCCTCAGTCCATGTGGCTTACATCGCAATGTGAAGAGTCCATTAGCAGAGCTCACAGCAAACTGACAGAGTCAATATTAGCATAGAACACACATAGACACACAAGGACGGACAGCCGCACATGAGGCGGCCCAGTGTCTATTGATGAAGTGTAAACAGAGAGACTGTAAATGTTAATTCAGTGCAGTTTTCATTAGTCGTTCATTCAGTAATTATGCCAGTCAGTCAGCAACCAAAAGCTTTTGATTAACGATGATGTTTAAATGAACTAATAGCATTATAACAGAAAAGGAGAAATTGTTGTCTTTTTGTGGTGTTTAAAAGGAATATTCCTTTTAGAGTATAGACACAAGACAGAATATGCATGATCCATGATTTTAGCATAAAATTATAGTTTGTTATCATGGTAACATAATAAATTCCTAAAGTGACTGTACATTTGAACTTTTAAAAGAAAAGAACAGTCTCAACTCAGTCATCCATCCATCCATCCATCCGCAACTCAGTTGTCGTCTATCCATTCATCCGCAACTCAGCTCTCTGTCTGTCCATCCATCCATCTGCAACTCAGTCATCCATCCATCCATCCATCCGCAACTCAGTTGTCGTCCATCCATTCATCCGCAACTCAGCTGTCCGTCTGTCCATCCATCCGTAAATGTAATCCATCCATCCATCCATCTGCAACTCAGTCATCTATCCATCCATCGATCTGCAACTGTCATCCATCCGCAACTCAGTTGTTGTCTATCCATCCATCCATTCATCCGCAACTCAGCAGTTCATCTGTCTATCCATCCAGTGATCCATCCATCCATCCATCGATCCATCTATCTGCAACTTAGTCATTCATCCATCCATCCGCAACTCAGTTGTCGTCCATCCATTCATCCGCAACTCAGCTGTCCGTCTGTCCATCCATCCGCAAATGTCATCCATCCATCCATCCATCCATCCATCCGCAACTCAGTCATCTATCCATCCATCTATCCATCCATCCATCCGCAACCCAGTTGTCATCCATCCATCCGTAACTCAGTTTTCCATCCATCCATCCATCCACAACTCAGTTGTCTGTCCAACCATCCATCCAAACATAACTGTCATTCCTCCATCCATCCGCAACTGTCATCAATCCATCCATCTGCAGATCAGTTGTCTGTCCATCCATCTGTAACTCAGTTATCCATCCGTCCATCAATCCGCAACTGTCATCCATCCATCCATCTATCTGCAACTCAGTTGTCCATCCGTCCGTCTGTCCAGCCATCATGACAGCAGGAGAATTATATTCTGGCATTGGCAAGACAGCATTGCTTAAAAAAATCCATAATGTTAACTACCACAAGAGTCAACTTTGACAATTTTTGCCCCTCTTTTTCTGGGTTACAAGGACGCCAGTCCGTCCGTCCATCCATCCATCTGTATTACAGAGGTTGGAGCTTTACATTCTTTTGCTTTCTAGCAGTCATGCTGCAAGGGCCTCCTCATGTGTGAGTGTTTGCGTGTAAGAGCGTTTGTACAGTATGTGTGTCCATAATCTACTCCCCCAAATGCAAGGCCCACAAAGATTCAGGGCCAAGCCACAGCATCACCACGGTATCTGTGATTTAGCACCAGCCAACGGGGAGGCTCCCTAAGGATTACCTCACTAGGGTTTTAATCGCTGTGGTTGCTGTAGCCAAATTGGCAGAGCTCCAGAGAAGAAAGAAAAAAATCCTATCAGCTCTAATGACTAGTGTTTGCTGGCACAAACAGTTATTTTTTCAACACTGCACTTTATAGAAGAGAGTTATGGGCCTTTAACACACACACACACACTTACAATCATTAGGTCACACGAAATGTGAAAGGAATGTTAAATAAATGATGTTATAGAACATTTGATGATGAAAGACAGAATGATCATAAACACTGCAGCGTTTGGCTTAGTCATGCATTCCACAGATTGAGATGTTCCTAGATCAGTAGAACTGCAGAATCTTATGAGGTTGGGAACTTTAAATGGGAAAAGCAGAAATCATACCATATAAATCTGTCATACCCTTCTTTATATAATGACAGACCAGGGGCCGGTTGCACTAGTTATGCATAAGTTACAACGTAGCCTAGTTACTTACAACGTCAACCTTCTAAATATTTTTGAGTTGCACCATTAAACATCAGTTATCTCATGTTTAACCTGAAAAATGAGAAAGTGAGAAAGTTGACATTTAAACTTGTTAACTATCATTATTTGTTTTTGTACCTTGTGAATGTCAGATACGTTTTCTGAATGTCTTTTACATATAAAATCCTGGATGAGAAATGCTATTTGAAGCCTTTTAAAAAAAAAAAAAAGCTGATACATGTAACTGCATTAGTATAATATCAGTTAAAATATCAGTTTTCCTAGTTACTTGCCAGATAAATTTGTGATTTATTTACTACTATTTTTGATCTACAAGTGCAGATCAATTTAGTTTGTAAAATCTCCCCACAACTATTTATTTTATTGAAAAATACCGAAGAGGATTTTATTACATCTTTGAAATGTAAAATGCCAATTTCTACATCTACATAATCAGCGTATGTGACAAATATAGTGAGATATATGCTGTGACTATGCAGGTTTGGATAGTTGTTCAGGTTGTTTGTTTTAGTCCGAGTCCATCACTGGATATCCCCACTAAAGTCCTGTTGGGAAACTACAGTAATGAACATCCTTTCTGCTTATAGCTTTCTTACACATTTTTTAAGTATTTAAATGTAATATGTTTAACAATAAATACTCTCTCACCACTGAACAGTCTTTGGTCTGCTGTGGTATGTAATCCACTCTGTTGGATTTTTATGCCGCTGGAAATCTGTCTTGGCTGTATTTTACGAGGTGTCCATGTTTGAATTTTTTCCCCAACTAATGACTTTTGATTTGAGGAAAAGTTATGATGTTTACAAGAAAAAATCATCCAAACCCTTGAGGGCCGTAAACATGAAGAGTGAGGAGAGGCTTTTAATGTGGTTTAGCTAGTGTTTGCATCAAACCCTCATGTGTGTTTAAAGGAGATCAGACCCAGAGACTTTGAGCTGGGGTGGGTGGAGTGCTGAAACACCATAGAGATGCAGAAAGATGAAGTCTGTCATTCATTCATTCATTCATTCATTTTGATGTTCATTTAATTATTTAATTCATTTTTTCATTTATTATTCTATGAATTTAATTTATTTATTTTTTCATTTATTCATTCATTCATTAATACATTCATTCACTGTTCAGTTAATTATTTTGATTTCATTTAATTATTTATTTTTCATTCATTCATTCATTCCACTGTTCATTTAATTATTTTGTGGTTATTTATTTATTTTTCTGTTCATTTAATTATCTTTTTTTCTTTCTTTCATTCATTCATTCACTGTTCAGCTAATTATTTTGTTCATTTAATTATTATTTTTTCTGTTCATTCATTCTTTAATTCATTAATTCATTAATTCATTCATTCATTTAATTATTTTGTGGTTATTTAATTATTTATTTTTCTGTTCATTTATCTATTTTTCATTCATTCATTCATTCATTCATTCACTGTTCAGCTAATTATTTTGTTCATTTAATTTTTTATTTTTCTGTTCTTTAATTAATTAATTAATTAATTCATTTTGTTGTTCATTCATTCATTCATTCATTTAATTATTTTGTGGTTATTTATTTTTTTTCTGTTCATTTAATTATCTATTTTTCTTTCTTTCTTTCTTTCTTTCATTTAACTATTTTGTGGTTAATTAATTATTTATTTTTCTGTTAATTTAATTATCTATTTTTCCATTCATTCAATCATTCATTCATTCATTCCTTTTGCTGTTCATTTAATTATTTATTTTGTTGATTTTAATTATTTGTCATTCGTTCGTTCATTTTGCTCTTCATTTAATTATTTTTGTTTTCATTTAATTGTTTATTTTTCATTAATTTTCTATGCTTCATTCATTCATTCATTATTCTATGCATTTAACTATTTATTTTTTCATTTATTCATTCATTTATTCATTTAACTATTTATTTTTATAGGTGTGAGCATATTTTTTACTGCTGCACCATGACAAGAAAGTTGTCTTTATGGGCTAGGATTATGGTTTGAGTTACTCCGTGGTACATATATAGGTATAATCATACTGGTATAGTATATACATTATTTTGATGGTCCACTTTAGACATTCTACTAACTATAAGTAACTTTGCAACTACATGTCAACTAACTCTCATTAATTTGCAACTGCATGTCAAGTAACTCTCATTAGAGTATTAGTAGACTTATGGTTAGTAGAATAAGTTGACAAGTACTTGCAATGTTACTTATAGTCAGAAGAATGTCTGTTTTAGGAGCATCAAAATAAGATATTAAGTAGACGGTTTTCTAATACTCTATTGAGAGTTACTTGACATGCAGTTGCAAAGTCACTTACAGTAGAATGTCTAAAGTGGATCATCAAAATAGTGTTTCTATTATATTTAACGTAAGTTGAAAAAATGAAGTGCCCATTTAGATGTAAGCTAAGTAAACATGCTGCGTAGCTGTGTACAAGTGTGATGGATGAAACCCAGTGACAGACTGCCATCTGTTACATATTTTTTATTGACATAAAGAGTGAATGATTGAGAGATCTAGACAATACAAACCATGAATTAGAGACAGCAGTAAAATTGTTGTTCAATACATTCCATTGCATTGAGAGAAATTATGGCACAACTGCAAGTTTTTTTTCTTTTTTAATATTTAATTTTACAACTGCAAAGACTTAGACAAAAATAATGTATCTAGGTTATGCTCAAATGACTTTCAGCTGTTCGAAACAAAAGGATTTTATTATTTCAGTGCAATGCATTAGCATGGCTGCTTTGTTCTATTGATGGTTTATATTTTTGATGGTCAGATGTACAGGTTTTTTTAGTAAACTTCCCACTATAAGATAGGGCTAGAGCTACAGAAGGTCAAGAAACATATGTAACATGCAAGCTCCATAATTTTAGACTTTTACTGCAATGGTACTAATTTTACAACAGGTTTTACCGACCATCTGGGTCACATTTTTATATTTCTCTTTTCTTGTAGCTGTGTATTTAAAGTAGTTATGCTAATTGACACTCACATTTGTGTTTACTATGTTAGTATGTATGATTACGATGTGACATGCAGAAAGTAGAATGAGTGTTGAGTGTGGAACTGACCTGCCAAACACCAGCGTTTGTGCTATAAATGATGAAATCTAGTGTATATCTGGAGGCTCTGAAGCATATGTTGTAGTTTAAGTGATATTGCTCCCAACTGTACCGTACACCGGCCTACCATTACAGCAGTAGAGCGACAGACCATGATGGATGGGAGGAATTATCTACACCATTACCTTATGCCATCCACTCCATTTGCCCCACTGGGTCCATCATGTACAATTTCGCAATTGTGCTCCAGACGTGCTGTCTCATGAAACTACCCATCATGCATAGGGAATTCAAGCTTAATGTCCACACATTTTCTCTCTTTGCTTGCTCGCGCTCTTAATTGCACCATCCTTATTCCATTAGATACTTGCTGTGTACAAAAACACGTCCCGACCAAATGTGTGGGAAAGTGGAAAAATTAAAATTGTGCATCTGTTATTAAATGCGTTCACTTAACAGAATAAGTGGTCGTTTACACATCGTTTTCAACTAAAAACGCAAAACTTTTCATTCATTTGCATGATAATGGTGCTCTGGCAGCCTGAAAATGCAAATGTTTAAAAAATGGGATTTCAAAGTATACGTTTTTGATAACAATAATATTGTGAATTTGTGAAAACGGTGACATCATGCAAATGCGTATTACTTGTGCAGTCTATAGTCTATCGCCAACTACTGGCCTGGCAGCCAAATACAGCGTTTTCAGTAATTTCGCGGAACGTTAAAAGCAAAGGGGAAAGATTTTTAGTACATCATTGTACATACCCAAAGAAAAGCCATTTGGTGGAGTGGATCTCTGAGTGGATCTCTGAATTTTCCTCTTATGGAAGATTGTTTCTGCCTCATAATAAAAAAATATTATGTATATCCGACGCTATCTCACGGCCAATTCGTAAGTATTTTACGAGGTGGCTAATTCTTACGAATTTATACAACTTCACTTGTACGAATTTGTATGATTTGTCTAAACCCCAGTGACGAATTCATATGAATTGGGCAACTCGTAAAATACATACGATTTAGCAAAAAACGCACAAATTCATACAATTGAGGTCGTACAAATTTGTACGAATTAGCAACCTCTTAAAATACGTCGAATTGCTGTGAGATGGGGCTGGTATATCTCACAATTCTTAAAAAAGAAACAGAATTATAAACTTGCAATTGAGAGAAATAAAGTAAAAAATAAAGAGTTTATAACTTGCAATTCTGCCTTCTTTCCTCAGAATTGCAAGTTTATATTTATAACTCGGACTTTATAACTTGCAATAGCGAGTTTATAACAGTTGTGAGAAATAAATTCAGAATTACGAGATTTAAACTGGCAATTGTGAGAAAAAGTCAGAATTGTTTGTTTTCATCTCGCAATTCTATATCTTGCAATTATCTTTTTTATTTTTATTCTGTGGCATAGCAAGCTTCCATGGTTTCTTCATATCACAGTAATATTGATCCCAGAAATATGTGAAAAACAGATTTACTGTTAATATGAAGGTTTTTGAGGTTGTTGTGGGACAAAAAAACTAATTTAGCTTGATTAGATTGTAATATGCTGATTATGGTTAGCATGTCGTGTTTATGTATATAATTGTAGAATTATAGTATACACATGGTTGTGTGTTAATTTTGAATGTAGATTTACGTGTTTAGGTAAAAACAATAATGACCTGTACAATCTTGTGTGTAAGAGCAAACTATAATTTTATGCTCCATGATTATTATTCTTGGTCTCAATCTATAGATCCATATACAGAATACAGCTGTGGAGGTTGTTTAATCCACACTCAAGATCGGCCAAATAAACTGTAAACAGTGGTCCAATTATTCACTGAGGCCAGTTAGAGAGAAACAGTGATTAGGCAATACGTTCCCCATGTGTACACTTACTTCTTTTTATGGGAACTGCGCCGCCTTTGATTACAGCAAACACATCCACAGATAGTGGAAACTCATTTCCCCGTGTAAAGTGATTTTCACTCAGTTAACCCATGCTGCAGTCAGAGAGTCAGTGCTTGACTTGTGTTGTGTTGTGATTTTGTGGTGGCCATTTTTACTTGTTCATCACAGGGCAACCCCTTAAAAAACTACCGTTAAGGGTCAGTAAGTATCTTATGCTCACCAAGGCTGCATTTTATTTGATAAAATTTTTTTCAAAAGAACTGTTTTCCATTTTAATTTATTCCTGTGATGGCAAAGCTAAATTTGTCTTACATGGTCCTTCAGAAATCATTCTAATATGCTGATTTTATATTCAAGGAACATTTCTTATAATTATCAACATTGTGCTGCTTAATATTTTAGTGGAAACCCTGATATATTTTAGAGGATTCCTCGATGAATAGAACAGCGTTTATTTGAAATAGAAATCTTTTGTAACTTTATAAATGTCTTTACTGTCACTTTTGATCAATTCAATGCAGCCTTTCTGAAATATGAAATATTATGTCAGGGTTCTGCCCTGGCAGCCTTGTATGTGTTGTCTTTGTTTATTGTTTCTATGTTTGTGTTGTGTCTAAGCACATGGCTCTCTCTTTGTTGGAGTTTGCCATGTGTTCCTCTTGTCCTGCCTCTTAGTTTAGCCTTACCACGCCCCCTCGTTTAGTCCTTGTCTAGTCCTCATTTCACTAATTGTGTTCACCTGATCCTTGTGTGTTTTCCTCCCTTTATATTGTGCTTCCTTCTTTCATGTCTTTGCTGGATCGTTGCTTGTGTTATGATGTGCAGCTGTGTTGTTTGTGCTCAACTGTCCAATTACTTTGTGAATAGTCTTTAGTGGATTTGTTCTGTTTGGTGTTCATGTCTTGTCGTTTGTTCCCGCCGGTCATCTCTCTCATCTCTAGTCTCCCGTCTGTGTTTCTGTTGGAGTTGGATTGCTCTCTGTTCTGGTGTTGCTGAGGACCAGCGGCCGCAGTCATCCCTCTCATGTCCAGTCTTCCGTCTGTGTTCTCTTGACACAAGATGTGATAATTTAATAGAAATTAATATAAATATTTTCCAGATATTTTACACACATTTTTTTTTCACAGTATAAATTAGGTATTTATATATATACACTCACCTAAAGGATTATTAGGAACACCTGTTCAATTTCTCATTAATGCAATTATCTAATCAACCAATCACATGGCAGTTGCTTCAATGCATTTAGGGGTGTGGTCCTGGTCAAGACAATCTCCTGAACTCCAAACTGAATGTCAGAATGGGAAAGAAAGGTGATTTAAGCAATTTTGAGCGTGGCATGGTTGTTGGTGCCAGACGGGCCGGCCTGAGTATTTCACAATCTGCTCAGTTACTGGGATTTTCACGCAAACCATTTCTAGAGTTTACAAAGAATGGTGTGAAAAGGGAAAAACATCCAGTATGCGGCAGTCCTGTGGGCGAAAATGCCTTGTTGATGCTAGAGGTCAGAGGATATATATATCAGATATATATATCAGATATATATATATATATATATATATATATATATATATACACTCACCTGAAGGATTATTAGGAACACCATACTAATACTGTGTTTGACCCCCTTTCGCCTTCAGAACTGCCTTAATTCTACGTGGCTTTGATTCAACAAGGTGCTGAAAGCATTCTTTAGAAATGTTGGCCCATATTGATAGGATAGCATCTTGCAGTTGATGGAGATTTGTGGGATGCACATCCAGGGCACGAAGCTCCCGTTCCACCACATCCCAAAGATGCTCTATTGGGTTGAGATCTGGTGACTGTGGGGGCCATTTTAGTACAGTGAACTCATTGTCATGTTCAAGAAACCAATTTGAAATGATTCGAGCTTTGTGACATGGTGCATTATCCTGCTGGAAGTAGCCATCAGAGGATGGGTACATGGTGGTCATAAAGGGATGGACATGGTCAGAAACAATGCTCAGGTAGGCCGTGGCATTTAAACGATGCCCAATTGGCACTAAGGGGCCTAAAGTGTGCCAAGAAAACATCCCCCACACCATTACACCACCACCACCAGCCTGCACAGTGGTAACAAGGCATGATGGATCATGTTCTCATTCTGTTTACGCCAAATTCTGACTCTACCATCTGAATGTCTCAACAGAAATCGAGACTCATCAGACCAGGCAACATTTTTCCAGTCTTCAACTGTCACATTTTGGTGAGCTCGTGCAAATTGTAGCCTCTTTTTCCTATTTGTAGTGGAGATGAGTGGTACCCGGTGGGGTCTTCTGCTGTTGTAGCCTATCCGCCTCAAGGTTGTGCGTGTTGTGGCTTCACAAATGCTTTGCTGCATACCTCGGTTGTAACGAGTGGTTATTTCAGTCAAAGTTGCTCTTCTATCAGCTTGAATCAGTCGGCCTATTCTCCTCTGACCTCTAGCATCAACAAGGCATTTTCGCCCACAGGACTGCCGCATACTGGATGTTTTTCCCTTTTCACACCATTCTTTGTAAACTCTAGAAATGGTTGTGCGTGAAAATCCCAGTAACTGAGCAGATTGTGAAATACTCAGACCGGCCCGTCTGGCACCAACAACCATGCCACGCTCAAAATTGCTTAAATCACCTTTCTTTCCCATTCTGACATTCAGTTTGGAGTTCAGGAGATTGTCTTTACCAGGACCACACCCCTAAATGCATTGAAGCAACTGCCATGTGATTGGTTGATTAGATAATTGCATTAATGAGAAATTGAACAGGTGTTCCTAATAATCCTTTAGGTGAGTGTGTATATATATATATATATATATATATATATATATATATATATATATATATATATATATATATATATATAAATGAAAAGTATAGTAGCTGTGTCTATTTTAGGAAGGTCTCCATGGCATCAAAATGTTTTAACATTTCAGAAAATTTCAGATTTGATCATGTGTTTGAATGATACAAAACACAGAAGTGCTTCAAATGCAATGTAGTACACTAGAATAATACAATTACACTGTTATAAAGATATTTTGATTCTAAAAGCTGCTTTGGTCCTTGAACTGTAAATCACATATCCAGTTTCAAAATATATTATTTAATGCAAAATGCATGTTCCAGTAACCTAGAAGATGACCAAATGCTAGAATTCCAATTCTTCAGCACATTTAGATTCTTTACGCTCTCCCAAAAAGGGCCTCTCTCTCCTCTCTGTGCATGCTTAGGGATATTTCAGATGCTTTTAAAATAAAAACATGAGTATGGACCTGCCCCGAAGGCACCAGCATGCCAGCAGGCTCCATGACACCCCTGTTTCTCATTTTGGATAAATACAGCCATTCTGGACACCGACATATGGTTCACGTTTGAGAAGCACATGTTTCAAGACTTGTTGAAGCAAATGCCCCACCGGAGATATCCAAAACAATCGTTTTTCAGATGGGCCTATGTTTTTTGAATGTGCTGATGAGCAAATGATGGGTCCTGTTTTGGGAATACTCATCTTGTGATTTAAATCAGGGAGATTTTGAGGGTTTTTAAGAAGATTTTTTCGAGATGGGAAGTTCTTGTCAGATCCTCACTTGTTGTTGTTTGTTTTTGTCCAATCATGTAAAATCCTCAGAAAACCATGCAGAATTTTATTTTTTTTGGCAGGTGCAGAGTTAACTATGGCAGGCATTAGTTGGGCTTCTGTTCTAGACCCACATTTTACATCTGACCCTTTCAAATAATGCCAGACAATGCTTGTAGTCTAAAGATCAAGAAAATGGCTTTGATGCTTCAGATGGTTTAGATTTGGGCTTCATGAGAATTGATTTCAGTTTTGGATTTTGTCTCGACTTATGGATACAGTAGATCCTGAAAAGATGACGTATTGAGTATAATGCTCTCCAAAGATAAACACGTTTAATACTTGATGTAAAGAAGCCTTGTTTTAAGACTGCATTTCTGTATCAGTAGCAATGTGTCTCTTAATCCAGACATTTGACTATCTCTATAATGTCTGGTGCATAGTTGATTTTTCTGGTTTAAGAAGTGTCTGCTTCTTTTAACTGAATCCACCCACCCATCCATCCAATCACCCACCCATCCAATCACCCACCCATCTATCCATTCACCCATCCATCCAATCCATCCAAATCAATCCAATCCAATCCGTCCGTCCATCCAATCCAATCCAATCCAATCCAATCCAATCCTCACACACACATTAGTGTCTCCAATTCACCTACATTGCATGTTTTTGTATTGTGGGGTGAAACCCAGGCATACACAGGAATAACATGCAAACTCCACACAGAAAGTCTCCTGGCTCAACCATGACTTAAACCAGCGACCTCCTTGCTGTGAGGCGACAGTGAGCTGCTGTGCCGCCCGCATGACTCATAGGGGAGAGTAAATGAAATGAATGTTACCACAACAATACACTATACCATTCAAAAGTTTGAGGTCGGCAAGATTTTTTAATGCTTCGCCCAAATTCACGCCAATGGGTCTGCTGCGGGAAGGGGCAAAAGAAAATATTTAACATCAAAAAAGTCTCACTTCAGTCTACTGTAAAGATCTAATTCAACCTTGCAACACCAACAAAAGAAGATGGTCTTCAAACTGGAGCTGTTTCCATATACTCACACAATCCCTGCCACACTCCCTTCTCATAATTCACAACGCAAGTTAAGAGTAGCTGGACCACAACATGTGCCTGAGGGCTGTTCTGGCCCCTCAGACTCCAGGGGTGCAAAGAAATTGGATGACCAACGAGGAGGTCTTTTCTTGTTAGCGAGATTTATTGTTTTTTCCGCTGAATAAATGAATCAACAAACATGGCATCTCCCCCTGTGAGCAGTGGACTAAGATGAACCCTGTAGAGTGTTGGTTTAAATTTTGTTCGCTGCTTGGATTTCTGGGTCACCTGCTCAGGAGGATATTGGAACTTTCATTTGTCTTTCAGTTTTACTAAAGTGGTTCAGGCTTTCATGCATCCTCTGAATCTGAATGCTGATAACTTAAAAGTATAGTGCCTAAAAATTATCAATTTAATTTGAACAAGAAGCAAAACCTCCAAATTAGAAATTTGAAAGAAAGTTAAACAGGTTTGGAATGGTTTGAAAATGGTGAGGAAATGTATTGTAAAGTTGGAAGTGTAAAGTGCATCTATATCAGGAAAAATCATTGTATTATTATCAGGGGCGTTTCCTCCAAGGAACGTGGGGGAAAAAGCATCTCTCATGCCTCCCCTGAGCCCACTGAGTTTTAACAGAACAACTTCATCTCTCTATGAGTGATTCTCAAACAGAAGGCTGCGTCCTAGTGAGGCTGCATATCTTGGCTGCGAAGTCAAGCGCCGTCGAAGGCCATCTCAATTTGAAGGATCCTTGAAAGCCAGCCTTTGTTTTGCGTTCTTTATTCTGCTCATTTTGAAGGATGCATCAAGTGTATCCTTCATGTCCTCCAATTACCCACAATTCACGAAAAAGAAAAGTCGGCACTGAGCTTGTCTCGGTTCATTATGAAATGTAACAAAAAATAATGTTTTCAGAGATGAATGCATACATGTTATCTTTTGTTTTGTTGTAAATTAATCACTTAACACTTAACTGCCACTGGGAGACCACAGATGCTTGTCATTCACTGTATTGCATTGATAGACAGGCAGTTAATATAAAGATTATTAGGAAACACTTTAGTTTAGGGTCCAATTCTCACTATTAACTAGTTGCTTATTAGCATGCATATTACTAGGATATTGGCTGTTTATTAGTACTTATAAAGCACATATTCTACATGACCATATTCCACATACCTTAATCCCAATACCTAAACTGGGAGTTTATTGAGGCAAAAGTCGTAGTTAATATTGAGAATTGGACCCTAATCTAAAGTGTGACAGATTATTAATAAAAAAGGCACGCTCCGCATTCGCAAATCTGTCTACATTAATAAATATGGTGTTAATGGGAAGACAGTTTACAAAGTAAACAGCTCAGTAACCCACTGCTTTGTCAATATTACCGCTTTCAAAATCAAACCAAACTGAATCAATTGAAAACACAATCAGTGAGGGTTTTTAGTGAGCAATCAGCTTGGTGAAATTAAAGGTAGCTCTGTGTCTGTGACCATCATGACACCTGCAGTGTTTACCAGATTTGAAGACTGATGATCGAAAAATAAGTTGACTATTAAAAAGAACAGCTGAACATTATTCACGAATAAAATGAACAAATAATTACATTGCTAGTGTAAAACTACAAAATAGAATAGAAAATGTCAACATTAAGTGTAACTAGAACATGAATTAAATTTTTTTTTTTTAAACTTTGCCTCCTCATTTCAGAACGCCACTGCACGCCACTTATTATTTTGTGTTTGTTTCTTTGTTTGTGTGAGAGTAACTGTATTTTTTCCTGCTTTTCTTCCTGCATAAGGCAGTTTGATCATACTTCGTAATACAAGAGGCCCACTTTCCACATGCCAGCCAGAGAACGATCGATTTCACGAGGCCCCTGTAGCTTCAACACGCTCACACACATGAGGTCAGCGTAATCAGCCCACCCTCGCTGTCTCCGTTAACTCTTCTCTGCCTTCCTGTCAGTGGACTAGACTCAGTGGCTCTGATATGATAGATGGCTCCTTGCTGACTATGAAAAACTTTCTCTCTCTGACAGGTGCAAACTAATATTATTCCTCCTTGCCCTCTAACTGATATCTGTTCCCCATGTGGGTGGCTTCGGTGTCTTGTAACGTTAGCTCTTTTAGTTCCGGTCTCCTCCTGCATTAAAGGTCCCTACTGTAAACCTGCTAAAGACAGCCAGAGGGAAGATGGTAATGCAAAATTGTGTTAATAGTTGCAGAGATAGAGAAAGCGGCAATGGGGCACTGGCTGCAGGCTCAGCACAGAAGATCGCTTATACTAGAGGACATCAAAGCTATCAGATAGATTCCTTCCTAACTGACTTCCTTCCTTCCAAACTGACTTACTTAATTCCAAACTGACTTACTTCCAAACTGACTGACTTCCTTCCAAACTGACTGACTGACTTTCTTCCAAACTGACTCCCTTCCTTCCTTCCTTCCTTCCTTTCAGACTTCCTTCCAAACATCCTTCCTTCTTTCCAAACTTCCTTCCAAACTTCCAAACACGTAAGACCTTGTTCATCTTCGGAACACAAATTAAGATTTTTGATGAGATCCGAGAGGTTTCTGAGCCACACATAGACAGCAACGTCATTGCAACTTTGAAGGCCCCGAAAGGTAGTAAAGACATTGTTAAGATAGTCCATGTGACTACAGCGATAGTTCAACCATAATGTTAAGCGATGAGAATACTTTTTGTGTGCAACGATCTTTTCTCTTCAATGCCATTCTCCATCGCTATTCACATAGTAAAGACAGTGCAGCACTTCCAGGTTCTACGTCAGAACGCTGGCTCATTATTGGCCAGCTCCTGCGTCAGCATCACACGCATGCGTCGGCCAATAATGATCCAGCGTTCTGACGCTGATATTTTCATTTATAAAGTTTTAAATGGATGTTTCTTACAAAAACCCATTGCTTTGCTTCAGAAGGCCTTTATTAACCCCCTGGAGTATGGAGTACTTTTATGTTGGATGAATGCACTTTTTTGGACTTCAAAATCAGGACCACCATTCACTACAATTATAAAGCTTGGAAGAGCAATGATATTTTTTAATAATATGTCCGGAATCATTACATTCTTTTTGCACTTAAGCATATGGCGATCTCAGGTGAACGTTTTAAATGAGCCACATTGTTTACACTTTTAAGGGCATTTAACATACACGTGGGATTACTTAAAATTATCTCTGTACATTAAATGGGGATTGGAAAAAAAAATTCCAATCTGAAATATTAAACAAAACCTGATGTACTGTGTCAATATGGTTCACATTCTTGCAAGACGATTGTTTTTCTCAGACATGGAAAAACTTGTTTGTTTCCGGACTTTGGCAGTTCTAGTGGGAACCTTGCTTTATGCTACTATGTTTCAAATTCAGAGTAAATTAAGCAAAACACATGGTTTGTTCTCTGTCTGGAATAACCGTTCTGCAATCAGTTTGGTGACTCAAATGTCTCCACACCCTGCTAGTTTGGGAAATAAACATCATTGCCCAACCCTTCAAAATGTCTGGCAGATATCCTGATTTTTCATCCCTCGATTCTGATTGTTTCTGGCGCTTCGGGGCGCTGAAGTGTTAGTCAGAGTTGCTGACTATTCAGCCCATATGTCAGACTGGATCAGATTGTGGCATAGGGACATAGTGTTCCCCAGCTGTGGTCATCACTTAGAGAAACTCAAAGGAGATTATCCACAAATAATTTAATGTACAGTAAGAGGACTGCTAATGATGCTCAAAGATACATTAGATGAAAGCAACCAAATTACTGGGACACATTCATTATTAGGGTTTCTTGTTTCATCAAACATAATGAAAATGAGACTAAAAATGTGTAATGGCGATAATTAAATGATTTTAATGAATAAATCTCAAAATAAAATGACATGTAATAAACCTGTAATAAACATGTATAAAATCAAATGTTTTAAATCATAGTTAGAAATGTTGGAGATTGATCCGCTTGAGCTGTAAGAGCTGAAGCTGAACAGTGAATGAACACTGTTAGGTGTGATATTTATTCCCCAAACCAGTTAAAGGTGCAGTGTGTAGTAATTTTGAGGATCTATTGACAGAAATGCACAACCTGGTCTCACAGAATTCCGTGAAATGAACACGGCCCCTTAACTCAAAATCTGTGGCAGTTTCACGGAATCGCCAAAATGTCTATGTAAGTGAATGACAGGCAGCATCCGTGGTCCACACACGGATTCCCTGTTCCCTATTCCCCTTACTCCTATTCGTCACATATTGACGCTTGGTCAGTTCCCTTCGGCGTTACTTTTTAGCGCACAGGGTACCCCTTTAGCGCCTTTTTCTGACACACAGGGTACCCCATTGATTTCCGTTGTTTGCCCAATGCGTCAGACCAAGACGCATTTAATTCTTTGCATTTGTAAAAGTAGACATGATTTTATGAATATTTATAGGCTACTTTTATATTTTGGAGCAACTAACCCCACTCCTACTCTAAACCTACCCACTCTCAACAATATAAAACACGTAACAGGCAAATAAAAGTACAGTCACAGGTATTTATTGCAAAAACGGACCAAAAACAGTATAAAAGTATTAACTCATGTTGTCATCTTTATGTGAGGAACAGAGTTGATCTTAATGTTTTAATCGCTGAAATGACGATCCAATCCACCGCTCTGTGAACACACACACTCCACTCAGTCATTCAAATGATACACCCGACTCTTTAGCATGACGCGATCGGTCACAAGACATACAAGAGCCAAAGGCATTTTACAATCAAAGCTGACATAATGACGCAGTTGGTCATGTTTCTACAGTAGCCCTAAACGGACAAACTGCTCTACAGAGCGCTAGCCACTCTCTGCTGTCTCAGACGACAACATCTTTGTCCTGTGTCGTCCACCTATGTGCTTCGAAAGGGAGGGGTGAGCGGTGGGCGGTTGCAATTCGCAACCTCACCACTAGATGCTGCTAAAATTTACACAGTGCACCTTTAAGTTCAAACTCTTTAAGTTCTTACCGATTTCATTGGTCAGGTCCATCCATTATATTTCTAAACTGAACTGAATCCATGAAATCTGACCTTTTCTTTACAGGTGGCTCTGTGAATGAGTTGCCCAATGAAATCAGCTGCGGGGTGAGGTTTGCGCTTTACAAAAAATCATGCCACTGTTTGACTGAAGTGCTTTGTTAGCAGGATAATTAATTCACCCAAAAGCATTCTAAAAATGTGAGATAATCACATATGTATATACACAACATAAAAATTATATTACAACTTGCATCTGCACAAAATGACGCAAAATGCACAAGTAAACTTGAACTGTTACTGTACATCTTAGTCAGATTGTGAATATGCTCTTTGCATAACAACATACTCAAACAGACGCTGAATTTCCACGTTGGTTTTGTTCAAATGTTCAAATATTTCGTTTAATTTTGTACTTTCTCGTCAAACTTTTTGTCGATTTAAATTAGATTTAGTCAGCGTAAAATTGCTTAAAATTATTGAATATAACATGACAAAATATGAATGTAAATTTAAAGGATATTTTTGTCAAAAGACAAAACCTTTTTTCTTTTTTTTTTTCTTTTTTAATAATGTCAAAAAATTAACACCAAATGTCAGCTTACCACTAGCTAAATGCAGTGGTGGCTGGTCGGTTTTAAAGGGGTGGTTGATCTGCGAAGGCTTGATTGTGTTTATAGGGTGCACTGTAACATGGGTTTATGCTTCGTTTTAAAAAAAAAACACATTATTTTTCACATATTTTACCTTTATTCTACACCGCTGTGTCCCTTCTCGAAAAAATGGTCTGTTGAGTTCCTGGTTCTATGAAGCCCCTCCCTCAGAAATACGCAATGGGCTCAGATTGGTTAGATGGCCCAGTGTGTTGTGATTCGCTAACCACCCAGTGCACGTTGTCCCGGAAACGACACGCCCCTTACCATTACAGGTAGTTGCATATGCTCAGGTGTATTGTAATAAACAATTGCGTCAATATTGCTTGTTGTATTATTGCTAGTTGTCTCATACTTTGTAGATACGCTGTTATTCGTAAATGCTACTACTGTTTATGTTAGCTTTTGATATACGGTTTCAGCCTGATTAAATCTTTAGTACAGTAGAATACATGATTGCCTTGTAGCCTTTTTTCACATAATCGTTCACATAATCACCTAACAAATGATACTACATGAGATGAGATCATTATGAAGACTAACCATGGATTTATTACAGTGTCCAACCAAATCAAACACAGAACCATGTTTAGCGTGCCTGCATTTACACTGATCACTTAAACGCCAACAAACACCAGCATTCGAGTTTGCAGGTGTTTTGTGGGATATGTTTGAATTAGCAATTAGGTAATTGGCTTGCGGAGCCAAACAGCGTTTCCCTTTGTTTACATCCTTGCTACAGCAAAAAAAATAACGATAGAAACTATTAATGGAAAACACATCAGCAAAGAATAAAACATACTTACAGGTTGTGGCCCATAAACAACAGCTTCTGCTTTTAAAGTGGGAACTGCTCCATCTTTGAGGAAATGCTTTTTTGCGAATCCGGCATTGAACTGGCGCTGATTGAGGAAGCTGTCCTCTGTAAAATGTGCAGCACAGAGAGCTATATTTGGATTATAATGTTCAGGAACTAAGTTAAAAATAAGTTCCCTAAGTCCAGCGTCCATAGGAAGGCCGAACAAAGAGGACCTGCAATCGGGGTGAAAATGACAGCATGGCAACAACACTACTACATTACTCAATTACAGTCCTCATCTCAACATGACCTTTGTTGCGTGTTCCCGGGGGTGGGGTTTATGTTTTACATTTTAGGGTTAGTGATGTCACTAACCCATGAGAAGCTTGTTGCAGTCCCTACCGGCTGTTTGTTGTAGTCCTTAAAAAGCAATTTCTTTGAAAGAAAAAATCTCCCTTTGCTTTGAACTTTGAGCGTCGTAACTTTGCAGATGTTGTTTATGCTCAAACAGCAACATTACACACTAACTAAAGTTTAAAAAGTTAAATCATAATCAACCACCCCTTTAAAATAGAAGCGGAACAAGGATTTTTTTTATTTGATTTATTTATTTTTTGCTCAGCTGCTTGAAAATGGCTTTTGGATCACTTTTAGACAGAAAAATGACATACAGTGTGACCAATATAAATATAATTTCACTCACTTAACATATCAATTGAAATCTATTCTACTGTCTTTTTAAATGCCTGTGTTAAAGCACGTTCGTCCAGTTAGTGAAGCTAATGGCTGTGGGATATATACAACTTTAGATGGATTTTTAATTTGTAGCTGCTGTTTGAATGGTAGCTTGGTAAATGTGTTGGAAATCACATTTTCAATAAGTCTACACTTCATAATTAAGGTAGTTGGTACAGTTTTAGCAGTAGCAGTTCAAACTAATAGTACGTAATTTATGTCTCTACGATGATTAGTTGAGGCTGTAGCCTTCATGCGATGTATTTTTTTTTCAGCACTCTAACCGCTGAAAGCGAAACACTTGACAGTGAGTGTCTTTTTTTTTACCAACGGAGGCAAACGTCTCTGGCTATGGATTTGCCTCCTCCTCCCTTTCTCTTTGTCACACTCGTTTAGCAGTTTAATTACATCGACAGATTCGGCACATTCAGAGAAGAACAGCGGTGGTTCTGACTTCAGCAATATTTTATGATGTTACAGTGGTGAAATTACAAACGACACATTCTGAGACATGAACTGATATGAATAACTGTGAATTTTATTAACATTAAATCGTCCTCCCATTTGAACCTCAAAAGTTTTGGTGGGCTGTGCCTCCCCCGAAGAGCCGCCACTAGCTAAATGTCTTACTTAGTTTGACATATTGGTCATAGACATGAGATCATTCAGCCATGACATCCACATCCGTGGTGTTACGCAGGGAGTTCTAACCATCTACCCTCCAGTTAGTGGTATTGAGGGTTTAACCACAGAGCCACAGAGTGACTGAAGCATCCTGTGAGAAAACCAACTGCTCTGTCACTATCTATAGGTCAATGAAATCTCCCATTCATGGAGGTCTAAGCAGAAGACCCAAACCAAGAACACCTAAATGTGTTCAGTTCTGCTATTTTGATTGGCTAAGAGCTGGCCAATGTTTTGAATCAGACTCGACTGCAGTATTTTGGGTTGAGAAAATTGTTGTATGAGGTTATTGATGATGAATGGTAGTGTGCAAAGGGTTTCCTGTGGCTGCAGGATGAGGGTGGAGAGTTTAAAGGAGGTTAAGGGCTACTGGGGCAATGTGCATGAACAATAATAGTACAAGGAAAGATTTAAGATATATTTTGGAATCTCATTTGCTATGTGATAGAACGTTCTGTTCAGTGTTGGTTTTTGTAATGAAATACCCAGAGACTGTATTTAAGAACAGGACAATAAACTCACCAAAAACTTCTAATCTGCACTGATTGCATGCAGTCCTATACACAAATCCATGACTGAGACTTATTTTTTGGCACTATAAAATTGGAAATGATTTCAGATTTTTCTTACTTGCGTGATTATGTCCATGTTTTTTTTTCCTGCCTGAATATGCTCAATTTCACAAGCAGCTACAAAAACAATTGTGTGATAAATACGTACTTAAAATCCATCATCTCTGAAAGATCTCTCTCTTTTTAAAACAGCCTAAGTTAGATGCATAATTTATGTTTCTGTTTTCAACACAGGCGTTGAGCCATTGTGCAAAGACTTTGCATCATATGAAAGTAAATTTGGGAATACTGTAAGTAGCATTTATGGGAAGTTTTACTGCTCTAGATCAGTTTGTTAACATCTGTACTCATAGTGTACACACAGTGATCCTTAATAAATAGTTGATAATGTCGGTTCCTCTCCATGAATCTGTCATTTCATTGGGCCGGGTCCGGGAAGCCTTGCATCTTCCATTCATAAGACCCAGCTGTTTACCACGGTGTAAACATGGTCTAGTAACATTTGGGAACATCTTGTACAAGACTGCCAGTGGTGATCAGAACATGGAGGTCTCATTTATACATTTCAGCTGCACAAACGACAAAATGGATATTTCAGTGATAATGGCAGGCTTTTGGACTCCATTAGATTAAGTCATAACACATGTCCAGACTCTCATCAAACAGTCCAGACTCTCTTCCCTTTCTCAAAGCTTGCATGGTAGCACTAAAGGTGTTTTTCTATTTGCAACATTTATATATTGACTTGATGGAAAGATTGACTTGTGAATCAGATCTTTTGAACAATTTGTTTCAATAAACCAAAATTATTTTTAACGTAATAATGTCATAACGGGTCCCTGACTTCCTGCTGAAGCATGAAGCCATATTGTAGGCACATATTGCTATCATGAGTTGTATAATATATTTTGTTAATAAGATTGCTTATGGTATTTGCATGTATTTAAATATAATTTACATTTATTACAATTCATTTACATTTGACAATTTTACATTTTACATTTTGTTTTTGCAGTTTTTCACATGCTATTTGTTAAAATTGTTTTGTTTGCATGTTGATAAAATTGTCATTCAATTTGTAGTAAATTTTATTCGTAATGTCGGTAACACTTTAATTTGATGGTCTCTTTTGAATATTCTGTTGACTAGTAACTTTGCAACTACATGTCAACTAACTTTCATTAGAGTATTAGCAGACTGTCAGCTTAATATCTGCTAACTCTTTATGTTGGTCCTCCACAGACATTCTACTGAATAAGTAACTTTGCTACATGTCAACTTAGTCTAACCCTAACCCTACCAGTCTACTAATACTCTACTAACTCTCTAATGACTAAACATTAATCTAAACATTCTAATGTTTGTACAATCAAGAAAAAAATCTTAATCTTAAAGCACTAAAAAGGTTAGCGTTTTAAATGTTCCTAGAACTTTATGGGTTTATGAATTGAGAAATCAAAATTCCCTGGAGCTTTTGACAGAGGTCAGCATACTATAAGAATATCCTGTAAGTTTCAGAACTGAAAAAAAAAACATCCTTGTTAGTCCAAAAACTGCTGTTACTGAAACCAAGCCCAGAGAACGAATCGTTTTTAGAATATGCCTATTTGTGACACTGGACCACAAAACCAGTCATAAGGGTACATTTTTTGAAGGACAATAGGACAATGTTTGGCCGAGATACAACTATTTGAAAATCTGGAAACTAAAGGTGCAAAAAAATCTAAATATTGAGAAAATCAATGCATTTTAGCAATGCATATCACTACTAATAATACATTTTTGATATATTTATGCTAGGAAATATACAAAATATCTTCATAGAACATGATCTTTACTTAATATCCTAATGATTTTTGGCATAAAAGAAAAATCTATAATTTTGACCCAAACAATCTATTGTTGGCTATTGCCACAAATATACCTGTGCGACTTATGACTGGTTTTGTGGTCCAGGGAACATTTATGACATCATAGATGAAAGTGAAAAGACCGCCTCTGCAGAAGAAGATAGACGCCTACTTCTACATCGTTACCACTGTAGCCCATAAGTAAATAACATATGTGACGCTAACACTGGATTGAGCAACTAAGCCATAAACATGCCTTTGAAGAGTGCAAAATCTTGTGCAGTGCCAGTTTGTGGAAACATACAGTCGGTGCATAAACTTCCTTCTGACGCTGGATTTGCAGAGAGACTGAAATTTTAAAAAACTATGCTGTGCCTTCTATATTGGATCCGACAGGAATGGCGCAACACACTTATGTCACTATTGTTTTGTTACAGATCGTTTGATATGTATTGATTAGGCCTATGTGTACGTGTCTAACCTAAATCACCAGTGACCAGTGATTTCTGACATATTATTTTTCATGTACAGTCAGATGTCCTCAATCATTTATTGCTGTTTATGTGTCAGTAAAACAACCAGTGACTTCACATTGTTTAGTAGGATGAAAATAATCTGTTATTTAAATATGATTAAATTATATGTAGAAAGCGATCAAAGAATGCTCCCTTTACAATCACTGGAGCTGTCAATGACTGGACTCTTGCCAAAACTCCCGTTATAATCAACAAATCTCTTATTTACATTGTGTTGGAACTGTTAGTTATGATGAAAGCAATCGTTAGTGTGCAGAAATCGAGTTGAAATTACAAGATCACTGCATTCATACGCTCAACATGTCTGTGATCGGCTACAATGCTCATCACTGCAACCTTTCATGCCACAATCTAAACATAATGCTATAATCAGCAATGTAATAGTAAAACGTGCTAAAAGTTTTCGAGAGAGTCCCACATGTAATACTTAGCTATTTCATATGCAAAGATGTTAGCCAATCACAGCAGTGGGCGTTTACTGAAGTCTCACAGCAGACAGAGCGTTCAAAACAGAGGGCTAAAATCAGGGTAGGAAAAATGCCTTTTATTTCTAAATTACCATTTTTTATATAAAAATCATACTAACGTCATAAGTGCAGACCAGGAAACATAAAACAATACAACAATGCAGTTCATGACCCCTAAAACTTAATGAAAACGTTAGGATAATGGTCTTACAACAAAATTGTTAGCTGTGATTATAAATCAAAGTATTTGGCTTTTGACAAATATGAAAGGTCTGTTTTCTGCTGGAAAATAGTGAAGGTCTGGAAAAGGTCTTCTGGAAAATGGTGAATCATATTGTGAACATGAAAGCCGTAGTCCTTGTATGGATGCTTCAGGCACAGCAGTGTTGTGAGCTGGGACTTTGTGTGTGTGTGTGTGTGTGTGTGTGTGTGTAATGATGTTTTACAATTAGAATGAGCTGGAGTCTTCCTGCTCAGTCACCATGTGGAAATGTTTTAGTGAACAAGGTATCAAAGTGAGACACCTGCAAGGCATTAAGGGCAAAGTTCTGCACACTGATGAGTGAGTGTGTTTTGGTTGATGAAGGAGAACTGCAAAGTGTACATTGATGTGTTTTTGTCCATACAAAATGTCCAACAAAAGTCCACACCTGCTGTAAATTACACGCAAGCAGAGCACATACACACATGACAGATACAGTTTTAGATCACCAGAAAAATAAAGCAATGCAGTGTAACACATACAAGGTGCTGGCGAGACCTGCAGCTGCACTGAACAGTGTAAATAAAACCCTAATTTCAGCTCACTCCTGACTGTCCATGACAGCTCTTCCTGTCTAAATGTAAATGTCTTGAAGAGGGCTGTCAGAACAGGGTTTACTCCACCATGAGGGTTGAGATGGTAGTATGCATAAGCTTTCACCTTTGGAAATGACATAATTACTATTTTCTCTAAAGTACAGAAAGGAAACCAAGATTTTCATTTACTGACTTGGAAAAAAAAACATGGAAGTGTCTGACACATGATGCATACATTATAAACATATTTACACAAGTAAGTGGCCCCAAAATATTTGGACTCTTAAGTCACACTTAAAAATGCATGAACGTATTTGCATTAAACATTAAACCAAGTGGCAAGAGCTTTTAGAACTAACTTCACATTTTTGCATTGACTTTTAACCAATGCAACTAATGTTAAGTGTCATTTTTAGTGGATGTATGAAGTCAGTTCATCTCAAGTTCATGCAGGTGTAGTTCATCATATTACCACACTGTGAACATGTTCAACTTATGTTTGACAATCAAAAGTGTCCAAATACTGAACAAAATATCTGTTGTGGACATTCTGTGGACATTGTGCCTTTGGCTCTCACTTTATATTGTTGACTATATTCTAAATAAACTAAAAAATATATATATTTCTTTTGTCCTGTTTCTTAGCTCCCACTCAGTCACATACCTGACTCAAAGGCTCATTCATTATGCAGCTCATTATGCGGTTCTTTTTTTCTCTCAGGTGTAAATCACAGCATTATTCATGACCGTTCACGCCTCTTCGCATATGGGCTTTCCAAACAAAAAGTGTCTTACAAAATGTAAATCAATATATTGTTTTATGTGAATGAGTAGACACAAAGATTCTCACATCAGTTTGAAGCAAAAACTCTAGGCAAAAACACCCATTAGTCAAAAGTCTTGTGGACACATAATTACTGTGTTTTGTGGCCTTATTTCAGTGTCTTAAATGTTTTTTTGTTTGTTTTTTTTTCAAAAACCATGCATAAACGTTATTCTCTCAAAAATACAAGCATGTACATACATGTTGCTCACATTTTATGTTAGCCCAGTTTGTGATAAATACAGTGTAATGACACTTTTGCCATATTAATATTATGCCATATGTTTATAAGCAACTGGAAAAAGCACAAATGTCATGTCAAAACTGTGGAAGAGTTAAAATCTTTTTGAAAGTCTGCTTGTGTTAAATTTCTTTAAAATAAATACTAAATATATTTTGTATCTAATGAAAGACATTTTGAAGTGTGTGTTAAGCGTCCAAATACTTCCAGGGCCATTATAAATAAACTCGCCATGAAGAATTGAGATTTATCTCCAAAGCTCACTATCATTAGTTATGGCTTTAGTAATTTGCCTTATCCAAAGAGCTAAATGTTGTTGTGGTTTTTCTTTTGGCTTTACCGAACTTGGTAATTTGTTTTGCATTCTGTTACAATTTAAGTTTGTTGGTGTTTCATCTTTCTGATTTAATTTCTTTTCCAGCAGAGTTTGATCAAAACAAAATGCTGGTAATTACAATCATATTCATTTGTAAAGAATATTAGAACTCTAAAGAAGAAATAAACAACATGCTGCAGCTGTCCACTTTGAGCGTTTCCTGGGTTTGAGCATTATTTAATTGTGTGCTCTGTGTGTGTGGTTCAGGTACCCTACGTTATAGGGACAAAATATCCCAATATCCGAAAACCTTATCCTTGTAGGGACATTTTTTGGTCCCCTTGAGGAAAACAGCTTATAAATCATACAGAATGATGTTTTTTGAAAAAGTTTTCTGTGATGGTTAGGTTTAGGGGTAGGGTTAGTGTACGGGGATGGAATATACCGTTTGTACAGTATAAAAAACAATTATGTCAATGGAAAGTGCCCATAAAACATGAAAATCCAACGTGTGTGTGTATGTGTGTGTTCATGTTTTTCTATCCCGGTGGGGACTTCAACCTGAATGCATGCTACTCATGGGGACTTGTGTCACCGTGGGAACCTAAATTGAGGTCCCCATGAGGAAACAAGCATGAGGAAGCAAGCCCCATAAAACATGGAAACTCAACATGTGTGTGTGGTTCAGGTACCCTATGTTATAGGGACAAAATGTCACAATATCCGAAAACCTTGTCCTTGTAGGGACATTTTTTTTGTCCCCACGAGGAAAACATCTTATAAATCATACAGAATAAGCCTTTTTGTTTTTTTTTGTTTTTTTTTTTGTTGAAAAAATAATGCAGAAAGGTTTCTGTTATGGTAGGGTTAGTGTAAGGGGATAGAATATACAGCTTGTACAGTATAACAACCATTACGTCTATGGAGAGTCCCCACAGAGATAGTGAACCAGACGTGTGTGAGTGTGTGTGTGTGTGTGTGTGTGTGTGTGTGTGTGTGTGTGTGTGTGTGTGTGTGTGTGTGTGTGTGTGTGTGTGTGTGTGTGTTTTGAAAGCGAATGCTCAGAGGATATGAGACATTGATGCTATCGGGACAGACAGGCGAACGATGAGCAGAGGTTCCGCTGGGTTCCTTGGAAACAGGAAGACCTGCTGATTGACTACGACCTGGGGAGTTCAGAGGGCACTGACTGTGTGTGTGTGTGTGTGTGTTTGTGCTCTGTAGTGATTTTTATAGAGTTTAAGCGGGTAGCAGCAAAATTTGTTAAAATACTTCACATGGATAACATACATACTGTAGCTATATACAGCTTATTACTATTTGGTAAACAGTAATTCAATCATAAAGTTTCAGGAGTGACAACAAGTGTTGCCATGTCCACATATTATAAGCAGTTTAGGGCTTGTTGTTTATGTGTGGCTCATAAAGCGATGAAGAATGCGGATGTCACTCCAGTAAATTACTGAACTTTGTCTGTATAGAACAGGATTTAGCATTAAAAGGTGAATTAGCAACTGAATTGACCTGCAGTGTGCATGTGGCTAAGATAATTTGATATTTTTATAACAAGATTAGTTTAGGCTCTAATAATTTTTTTATTTTAATGCAAGATTAGTTTAGGTTGTAAAATGCAGCTTGACTCCCCAAAAACGTAATTATATTTATTAATAAATAATTCAAAATATTTGTTTTTAAAAATGAAAAGATTATACTTATTAATTGATGGTTATAACATTTGACATTTTTGGAGCCTATTTTTTCTTGAAAATGTTTTTTTCAAAACCATATGAAACCAACATTAATGCAAAAAGTGCCTTTCTAGGAACTTAGCATGTGTTTAAAAAAGGATGTTAAAATATATAAATAAATATATACTGTATGTGTGTGTGCGTATGTATTTTTTTTAATGCAGTTGTGGCTCCCAAAAGCATGGACATGGTGTACAAATGAAAAGCATGCGCTTGTTTTCAGTAGCAGTATCAGAGTTCCTCAGCTCTCTGAGTTCTCTATAATCATAATACTTTTCTTGGCTGGAAAAATAGATGAAAAAGAGGTCAGTATGTCCTATAGCATGATGATCGTACCTGAGCCTCTCTGTCTCTGTCTAACAGACACAGTCCTCTGTAAGACTAAACCATCGCTCCTAGCAGGGGCTGTTTTGGTTTGGCTGGCACAGACCCCTGTGCAAACAGGAAACTATAGTGCGCTGCTGTAAATCTTGCTGTTGCCACAGTGACTGGGTCATGACCCTTGACACTGACATTGGATAGGCTGTACAGAAGCTCAGCATGGAGTGTAAAGGAGAGTTAACTGGTCAGGTGATCCGGTCACGGTCTGTGACATCATTAGCGTCATTTAGCAAAGTGATGGCGGAAAAAGGGCGGATGTGTTAAAGATGATTGAGACTTTTTATCTCTCAATTGTGAGTTTACATCTTGCAATTCTGAGAAAAAAAACTCAGAATTGCGAGTTATAAAGTCAGAATTGATTTATATAAAGTCAGAATTGCGAGTTATAAAGTCAGAATTGTAAGTTATAAAGTCAGAATTGCGAGTTATAAAGTCAGAATTGTGTGATATAAAGTCAGAATTTCAAGTTAAAAAGTCAGAATTGCGAGTCATAAAGTCAGAATTGCGTGATATAAAGTCAGAATTTTGAATTATAAAGTCAGAATTGCGAGATATAAAGTCAGAATTTCGAGTTATAAAGTCAGAATTGCGAGTTATAAAGTCAGAATTGCGAGATATAAAATTAGAATTGCGAGTTATAAAGTCAGAATTGCGAGATATAAAGTCAGAATTCCGTGATATAAAGTCAGAATTTCAAGTTATAAAGTCAGAATTGCGAGTTATAAAATCAGAATTGCGTGTTATAAAGTCAGAATTGCGAGTTATAAAGTCAGAATTGCGTAATATAAAGTCAGAATTCCGTGATATAAAGTCAGAATTTTGAGTTATAAAGTTAGAATTGCGTGTTATAAAGTCAGAATTGCGAGTTATAAAGTCAGAATTGCGAGTTATAAAGTCAGAATTGCGAGTTATAAAGTCAGATTTGCGCGATATAAAGTCAGAATTTCAAGTTAAAAAGTTAGAATTGTGAGTTATAAAGTTAGAATTGCGAGTTATAAAGTCAGAATTGCGAGTTATAAAGTCAGATTTGCCCGATATAAAGTCAGAATTTCAAGTTAAAAAGTTAGAATTGTGAGTTATAAATTCAGAATTGCGAGTTATAAAGTCAGATTTGCATGATATAAAGTCAGAATTCCGTGTTATAAAGTCAGAATTCCGTGATATAAAGTCAGAATTTTGAGTTATAAAGTTAGAATTGCGTGTTATAAAGTCAGAATTGTGAGTTATAAAGTCAGATTTGCGCGATATAAAGTCAGAATTTCAAGTTAAAAAGTTAGAATTGTGAGTTATAAATTCAGAATTGCGAGTTATAAAGTCAGATTTGCATGATATAAAGTCAGAATTCCGTGTTATAAAGTCAGAATTGCGTAATATAAAGTCAGAATTTCGAGTTATAAAGTTAGAATTGCATGTTATAAAGTCAGAATTGATTAATATAAAGTCAGAATTGCGAGTTATAAAGTCAGATTTGCATGATATAAAGTCAGAATTCCGTGTTATAAAGTCAGAATTGCGTAATATAAAGTCAGAATTTCGAGTTATAAAGTTAGAATTGCATGTTATAAAGTCAGAATTGATTAATATAAAGTCAGAATTGCGAGTTATAAAGTCAGATTTGCGTGATATAAAGTCAGAATTTCAAGTTAAAAAGTTTGAATTGTGAGTTATAAAGTTAGAATTGCGAGTTATAAAGTCAGAATTGCGAGATATAAAGTCAGAATTCCGTGATATAAAGTCAGAATTTCGAGTTATAAAGTCCGAATTTCGAGTTATAAAGTCAGAATTGCGAGTTATAAAGTCCGAATTTCGAGTTATAAAGTCAGAATTGCGAGTTATAAAGTCAGAATTGCGTGTTATAAAGTCAGAATTGCGAGATATAAAGTCAGAATTGCGAGTTATAAAGTCAGAATTGCGAGATATAAAGTCAGAATTGCGTAATATAAAGTCAGAATTGCGTAATATAAAGTCAGAATTGCGAGTTATAAAGTCAGAATTGCGAGATATAAAGTCAGAATTGCGAGATATAAAATCAGAATTGCGAGTTATAAAGTCAGAATTGCGAGATATAAAATCAGAATTGTGAGTTATAAAGTCAGAATTGCGAGTTATAAAGTCAGAATTGCATGATATAAAGTCAGAATTTCGAGTTATAAAGTCAGAATTGCGAGATATAAAATCAGAATTGCGAGATTTTAAAATCAGAATTGCGAATTATAAAGTCAGAATTGTGAGATATAAAGTCAGAATTGATTGATATAAAGTCAGAATTTCGAGCTATAAAGTCAGAATTGCGAGTTATAAAGTCAGAATTGCATGTTATAAAGTCAGAATTGCATGTTATAAAGTCAGAATTGCGAGTTATAAAGTCAGATTTGCGTGTTATAAAGTCAGAATTGTGAGTTATAAAGTCAGAACTCCATGATATAAAGTCATAATTTCGAGGTATAAAGTCAGAATTGCGAGTTATAAAGTCAGAATTGCATGTTATAAAGTCAGAATTGCGAGTTATAGTCAGAATTGCGAGATATAAAGTCAGAATTGCGAGATATAAAGTCAGAATTCCGTGATATAAAGTCAGAATTTCGAGTTATAAAGTCAGAATTGCGAGTTATAAAGTCAGAATTGCGAGTTATAAAGTCAGAATTGCGAGATATAAAGTCAGAATTGCGAGTTATTAAGTCAGAATTGCGAGATATAAAGTCAGAATTGATTGATATAAAGTCAGAATTCCGTGATATATAGTCAGAATTGCGAGTTATAAAGTCAGAATTGATTAATATAAAGTCAGAATTGATTAATATAAAGTCAGAATTGCGTGATATAAAGTCAGAATTTCGAGTTATAAAGTCAGATTTGCGAGTTATTAAGTCAGAATTGCGAGATATAAAGTCAGAATTGATTGATATAAAGTCAGAATTTTGTGATATATAGTCAGAATTGCGAGTTAAGTCAGAATTGATTAATATAAAGTCAGAATTGCGTGATATAAAGTCACAATTGCGAGTTATAGTCAGAATTGCATGATATAAAGTCAGAATTGATTAATATAAAGTCAGAATTGCGAGATATAAAGTCAGAATTGATTAATATAAAGTCAGAATTGCGTGATATAAAGTCAGAATTTCGAGTTATAAAGTCAGAATTGCGAGTTATTAAGTCAGAATTGCGAGATATAAAGTCAGAATTGATTGATATAAAGTCAGAATTTTGTGATATATAGTCAGAATTGCGAGTTAAGTCAGAATTGATTAATATAAAGTCAGAATTGCGTGATATAAAGTCAGAATTGCATGATATAAAGTCAGAATTTCGAGTTATAAAGGCAGAATTGCGAGATATAAAATCAGAATTGTGAGATATAAAGTCAGAATTGATTGATATAAAGTCAGAATTTCGAGGTATAAAGTCAGAATTGCGAGTTATAGTCAGAATTGCGAGATATAAAGTCAGAATTCTGTGATATAAAGTCAGAATTTCGAGTTAAGTCAGAATTGCGAGTTATTAAGTCAGAATTGCGAGATATAAAGTCAGAATTGATTGATATAAAGTCAGAATTCCGTGATATATAGTCAGAATTTCGAGTTATAAAGTCAGAATTGATTAATATAAAGTCAGAATTGCGTGATATAAAGTCAGAATTGCGAGTTATAGTCAGAATTGCATGATATAAAGTCAGAATTGATTAATATAAAGTCAGAATTGCGAGATATAAAGTCAGAATTGATTAATATAAAGTCAGATCTGATTAATATAAAGTCAGAATTGCGTGATATAAAGTCAGAATTTCGCGTTTTAAAGTCAGAATATAAAGTTAATCTTGCTCTTAAAAATTACTTGAACAGTATCATGGTACAGGGTATCAGTTGATAATGCCATAGTACTTTTGTTATCACTGAATTGTTATCATATTCATGTACCATAGGATGGAATTATTTATTTTGATGGGGTGCTACTGATAATTTAATTGTTATGAGTCAGTGTTCTGATCAAAATGAGCAATTTGTAAAAAAGTTTTTCTTAAGGCTCGTGCTCTATATCTTTTAGCACTTGCTGAAGAATAGGAAGTCATGATGACAGACAGACAGAGTCACGTAATTTCTCTGAGTAATGCTTCCTGCCGCAGCGTGTCAAATCGTTCTGTTTTCTAACAGACTGCTATTGTGCATGTCATCACTTTGGAATTCTGAATGTGAAGTAAGAGGCATGGGAATCTCTGAGCTAATGATTCATTTTGATTCACTTTCCTTCAGGCGAAAGTCTTGGACTGTGGAATATGTTGCTTAACTTTTTAAATGCACTTCCTTGGTGTCCCAGCATGTTATATCGCTTATTCCCAGATCATATCTTTTGACATTTTTCCAAAACAAGGTAACTGGTTATGTTACAGGGGTAAAAATATGCCACTGGTGCTCATTGGACATCAGATGATGAAACAAAACATTCCAAGGCACTCATGTGGTTAAACAAAAAATCCTTTAATATGCTGTGCTAATTCATTAAAACATTAAAAAGTTGATCAACACATTTCGGCTACAAAGCTTTCTTCAGGATGCGTGTCCTTTGTACACTCAATCATTCTTAAACTATAAGCAATTAGTGAATCAGCAAAACAGCTGGTTAACTTGGGGGGGGGGGGGGGTTGGGGGGTAAAAAACGTTTTGAGGTGGGTCATGGTAGTGAGAACTCCCCTAAAGTGATTAGAATTGAATCTGTTCCATGTACCAAAAGAGGAGGAAATAGATTGTAACGTCTTCTATAACGTGAGACATTTTGGATCTATACATTCAAGGGTACAAAGTTACCTGGAGTGAATGAGAGAATTTATTTATTTATTTTTACCATTTTTGTAATAATTGACAATATCCTCAGTATATGAGGGTATGCACTGACGTCACTTTCCCACCTGAACACGCCCCCTCAGCCGGACTGGGTGGCAGAAGAGCTGCTGCATGACTGGATTTAATAGGGGAAATGCAAGTAAAACAAACAATTATCAGTTTAAACTAAAGGTTAGGCTCGATATAGTGTTCCTTATAACTTACCAAAGATCCAGTGATCCATGGATATTGACATGCAGCCAGGTCATGTTTCCTGACATTTATATGAGCCTGATTTCGACGCCAGGGAAATACATGAAGCAAATTAGCCTGTGAACGCTTTATATAAATACAATACAGGTAGGTCTAAATCTGGGTGTTTATTTAAAAACATCTATGCAGAATCTAAGATGGTAAATATGTAATTGATGAGTTGTCAATAAAATATATAACAATACAATATATAGGATTTTACCCCAGAATTCAACATATTGACACAAAATAATAACTGTAAATCCAGTTTTCGCTGCCTGGAGTCCAGTTGTTTCTGTGAACTGCAGCGATCTATTTGCTTTTCTTTTTTCCGTAGCTTTCGGCAGTCTGTAAAAATATACCTCAGATTTCTTGTCAAATGTCTTTGTAGTCAATCTCAAAGCTCTTTCCCGTTTTAAACGCATTTTGTGTGTTTTTGTGCGGTATTCACGCAAAAAGCAAAAAAAATACTGCCACTTAAGGCCAAAGTATACTTAAATGTTTACGCGTACGCGAGGGTCAGTGTACAGTGTGTTTGGCGTGAATTTTGTCATCAGAAGAGTACGCGCATACTGAACGCTCATCGTCTGGTTTTTGTAACCGCGCTTACTTTTGTACGCGTAGGTTGCACATGCACATAAAAATTTTTTGCAGCATTTACATGGGTTGTAACTCGTGGAGAGAGATTGCTCAAAACTGCACATGCTTCGAACACCTGTGTACGAGTCAAAAGAAGTATACTTTGCAAGGCTGTGCATTCGACTGCACACGTAAAAAAACGAAGTATACTTTTGGCATTCAGTTTTTTTGCCACTCAGTGGGCGTAACCGCAGTCACTCAGTTGATGATTCACTAATGGCTAATAGTTTAAGAATGCTTGTGTGTACAATGAATGTGCATCCTGAAGAAGTCTTGATAAACATGTTGAGCAACCTTTTTAATGCTTTAATGAATTAGCCCAGCATATTAAAAGTTTTTTAGTTTAACCACATGAGTGCCTTGGAATATTTTGTTTTATCTTTTTAAAAATGTTTCACTCCACAATACTTCACTTGTTTTCTTTTAAGGCAGCAATAGATGCTATTTACACTAAGTGCAAATATCGATAGATGCTATTTACACCAAGTGTAAATAGCAACTAAATTCTATTTAGACTAAGTGAAAATAAAATGTTCTTAGTGATAGATGATATTTACACTAAGTGCAAATAGCTGTAGATGCTATTTACTAAGTTAAATAGCATACTAAGTGAAAATAGTGATATATTCTATTTAGACCATGTAAAAGTAGTTCTTTGCAATATGTGTAAATAGTAATTAGATGCTATTTATACTTTATTTTGACAGGTACATACTATTTGCAGTATTGTTGTACATAAACAGGATGCAATAATAACATGGAGTGTAAATGATTATATTTATTAAAATTATTAAATGGATGCCGCCTTAATGGGACAATAAAAGCCCTCCATACACCTATCCCTAACCCTACCCAATAAATGCTTTTATTATCATTAAACATTTCGTTAGGCACTTTATTTCCATTTTTAGAACATTTTCTTTATTTTTATTGAAAGTAAATGCCTTTTAAATGTGATATGTGATAGAAAAAGAGAGAAGAGCGAGCTCGAACCCGGGTCAATCGCGTCAAAACCTAGATCTTTAAGCCTTAAGACTGAAAACATTGAAATACGCCCGTTATTTTTTTTTATCTTGTTTTTCCCAACCAGGCATTGTTAGCCGGAACTAGTGCGAATAGCACTTGCCAACAAGGCACACTATTTGCACTTGGTGTAAATAGACACACCGTTCTTTTAAAGGCCCATTGAACTGTCTTCTATCTATCTATCTATCTATCCAACCCGATCTCACAGCAATTTGTACGTATTTTACAAGGTGGCTAATTCGTACAAATTTGTACGAGCTCACTCGTAAAATTTTTGCTAAATCGTACGTATTTGACGAGTTGGTCAATTCGTATGATTTCGTACGAATGACCTACCCCTAACCCCGCCCCTAAAACCTACCTGTCACTGCAGTATAGACAAATCATACAAATTCATACGAGTGAGGTTGTATGAATTTGTACGAATTAGCCACCTCATACAAATACGTAGATTGATAATCATTACCAGTGTGATGGGTCTCCTGCGGTTTTGGTACAGAGATGATAGTGTGTTTTCCAGGATGTAGCCCGAAATAGCCTTATTTCTAAAAGGGTCAAGTGAGACAACACTAAATTGAATTGAAAAAGAAAGCAACTTTTGTTGGAGTGCACAAAGCATCCTCTATCTCTCCCCTTTCATCCTACTTACTCCCTTCTTCCTGTCCTCATTTGGCAGTGGCCCTTGAGTACCCACACGGCTGTAGTTCAGAGGTCAGGCACTTAAGCCTGAATAATGTGTGGCTTGTATCATCTCTATCACACCCTATTTGTGCTCTCTGTTTCTTACAAGACAGAGCGGTTTTGTATAGAAGGGATGTTGCAGAATGGAAAGACTGACTAGACAACCTCTATGGACAAAAATATGTTTTTAATGAACAGTAGGAGAACAGAGGAAATGAGAGGGAAAGAAGAAATAAAATGTTCTGAAGAAATGTCAAATCATTTGGAAACACCATATGCATTACACAGCCCTTTATGATCTCTGGTGATTTAAATAATCATTATTACCAATGATTATGAGTGTGTCTCAGCACCAACAGTGAACAGTAACTTGCAATGTATTCTGAAGTCATACGATAGCTTTATGTGAGAGAATTTAGTTTAGTTTTTTCATACAAAGTACAGTATTTATGATTTCATACTAAGCTTAAGCTAATAGCTATATATTTTGATACATCTGGTTTCTAGATAAGTGTACACTGGTCATTATAGTCATTATCCAATCCAAGCTTTTCATTAGCTTTTTGACCTTAAACTGTCAGCTTTAGCTAGTTTATTGCTGGTCCATAAAGATCTACCAGCTAATGATCAGCTTAAACCAATAACCATGTTCCAATACACTAAGGCTTAGTCCGAAATCGCATACTCTCTTGAGTTCAATCTGTTGGTTCTTCAATCTTACAATCTGTTGGAAAGTGGAATTTTTTCCAATATTTTTTGCCTACTGTTTTATGTATCCGGACATGCTACTCATTTGACGTAGCCTACATGCTTTTTTGCGTACTATATGATGATGATGATGAATAATGTTTAGGGAATATAGTAGAGAAGTTGGCAGATTCGGTTAATTAGTCTAATGTAAGAAAAAATACTTAAAGGGGTCATGAACTTATTGTATCCTGGGGTGCACTTATAATGTTATAAAATAAAATAAGTATTACGTAAAATAAGTATTACGTTTAACCCTCTCTCAAACTTTTAGCACGTTTTTATAATTATAGCTCTCAAGGTTAACTAATCGTGAAAGTGTTGATTATAGCATTACATTTAGATCTATAGCATTATATTTAGATTATGGCATGAAAGGTTGCAGTGATGAGCATTGTTGCCAATCACATGTTGAGCGTATGAATGCAGTGATCTCGTCATTGCAACTCGATTTCTGCACACTGATTGCTTTCATCATAACTAACAATGCAAATACAATGTAAATAAGAGATTTTTGGATTATCACAGGAGTTTTGGCGAGAGTCCAGAACTCAGTCATTGATAAACTTGCGCTGTTTGATTGACAGTTCCAGCGATACCAAAGGGAGCATTCTTTGATCGTTTTCTATTAGGGGTGTAACGGTACACGTATTCGTACCGAACTGTTTCTGTACAGGGCTTCCGGTACGGTGCACGTGTGTACCGAACGGTACGAATGCAATCTTTAACAGTTAACAGTATCATCTCAATGATCATCTCTTCCTAGTCAAAAAATAAACATGAATCAACATCTGATTCTGAAGGTATGTTGAGGATACAGTAACTTACTGTAACATATCATATGTCATGTAATCGCTCAATCAGTGTTTCAACGGTGGAAAGACGTCAATAAAACAGCTTAAAAACAATGTCACGTAGCATTACATTTACCTCAGAAGACATTCAGTGTCCACAGCTGGTTATTCACTAGAGAAATCGTACCGAACCGTCGGTTTTGTGTACCGTTCCACCCCTACTTTCTATATATAATTTAATCACAGTTTAAATAACATTATTTTCATCCTACTAAGAGAAACTATGTGAAGTTGACCGTTTAGTCACTGGTTTGATTTACTAACGCATAGATAAAGAACATCTGACTGTACATGAATTATAACATATCAGAAATCACTGGTCACAGATCAGGCATTAGAATTATCACGGTTAATTATATGTTGTCGCCTTCTTTTAAGTCCATATTGTAAAAGTCTGTTTGCAAAATCTGCGGAAATTGCGCCTGATTTACCAAAGAATCCACAGTATAATGTACCACATACAAGTAAATAATTTTTAGCTGACACATTCACATTGTTGGAAATAAATAAAATAGCCGCATTCCTAGCAATAGGATCCTTTGGAAGGTAATGTTATTTGTAGTCTATCCTGTATTGCTCTTCTCTCCTCGTCATCTCACTAACATGCCAGTGGGCGGGGCCAAAGTTGCAATGATCGTTATCTGGGCTTGGTAACAATAAAAGCTGTTTTTGGACTAATTCTGGGTTCGGGCCAAATTCTGAGCTCGGAGCCATCCCCTTAGACAACACGCCAAATATACATAACCTTTATTCTATCTGATTATATGTAAGTGTGAACTTGTGAATTCCCTTACGTGACAATATATTCAAGTCGTTGGTCTTGCGTGATGGTGGTATAATCCCATAATATTCATGCATCGTGACCTCTTTGTGCTCGCTTTGTGTAAATAAATCCAACAGCTCTGAATACATGGGCACAGATGAGAAATTTCCTCACATGTTTGCCTAGACCATCAGAACAGCAGCAATATTTTTAAAGGCAACAAAAAGAGAAATAGTCATCCATCCAATGTGCACTTTCTTTGGAGGAGCCTGTGAGGAGAGTCAAACGACAAAACCATAACAAATGAACCTGAGTTATTATCGAATCCAAGATACTGACATGTTTAACTTTGAATGCAACTATGTTCTAACACTTTTATATGATTGGGAATTGGAGGCACTCGCTTTTTGATGGTGTTTGTGAATAGTGAAGTCACCATAAAAATACTTTACTTTACTGGAGGAATCAAACTGTGAAGGATTTTCACATTCCACATTATCACGTAATACAGTGAAAGATCTTTTGTTCAGTCACTCTGTAAAGACAGATTTAACACTTCACCCAGTTCTTTGAGTTATTCGTAGTTATACGTATCATGTTGTAAACCCTCCTTATCAAGCCTGCCAAACAAAAGAGCCTGCAAACTCAAATAAACAGACAAAAGCAAAGCAGCGTGGATTCATCAGACTGGTCTGACGTAGTCTTGGAGCTTTTAGAGAGTGAATACATTAGATGCTGGGCTGATGTGCGGCTCATATGACTCAGGTGGTCTCAGACAGGCCATGGGGCGATTTACAAGCTGGGCTTCCTGGAAGAGTCTGTGATGCTGACAGCAGGAATGGAACGCTGGCCATTTTGAGGTTTACACCACTACCAGGAGACAATTTAATCCAGTTAAAGATGTGAAATAAAACCTAGAACAATAAAAAGTTACATGGCCAGGAAAGAGAGAAAGAAAGGGAGAATGAATAAGGGTGGATTTGAGAATCTTACAGCAATTACACAACTTACTGTTTCAGTTAAAACAGTGATTCTGCTCAAATTGATTGCAGAAGAACACCTCTGAGTGAATGCCATGTCTTTTATTAAATGAAGAGTTTTTGATTAAAGAGGCCCCATCCAGAGGTCTGCAGAAGGTCTAAGCCCCTGTTGAGCTGGAGCAATGAGAAGCTGGAAAATAAAACAACTCCTCAAGCCACAGTTTTTTGTAACGGCGTAATCCATTTTTCTAGGGAATGTGCTAAAACTGGCTCTGACTCAGTATCCGACAGTGCAGATGCAGAAAACATGATTTACAATACTTGAAGTCATTCTTGCTCCTTGGATCCACAATTCGTGTTACACTCAAATGGGCTTGAGCCTCTGAGTTTGAATCATTTCAAAAGCTTTTGTCAATCATCTATCTATATTTGTTCTTTATTCCTCTTCATAAATGTTGATCATAACATTCTCATGGCAATTCGTAACTATATTACATTTTGGTGAATTGGTTGCGAATTTGTACAATCTCATTTGTTTTAGTAAAATCTGTTTGCATCCTGATGACAGATAAGTTTAGGGGTAGACCTTCATTCTTACACTTTTTTTCCCTAAAAATCACGTTTTTGTACAAAACAAATTGTACAAAACAAGTTAAGCTCCATCAACATCTGAGGCATGCTGTCAATTACCACAAATGTACCACAAATATGTTCTCAGAATGACAATTTTAGTTGTGAAACCAACATATTCCTGTGATTAGAATTTTTATAAGTGCATAACCATTTTAGATGGGTATTTCAGGACTGGATATAAAGAATTTTTGATAAATAGCTAAGGTTTTACACAGAGCTATAGTACAAGGTTATTGAGTGATTTTCATCACATTAGTCTCATGTTAATGCATACTCTACCATGTATTGAAACAGTATGCATTATAATGTGTATTCCAGTGCAATGCGCTGCCCATAAATGTATGTGGTAACACTTTATTTTACAGTGTCCTTGTTACACATTGAGTAACTGTAATAATCACTAATTGTGCATAATTACATACAACTACCCCTGAACCACACCCTATTCTTAACCCTAAATCTGTAGTAAGTACATGTAGTTGATATTATTTCTCAGTGCTTAAATGTATAATTACACTGTAACATAAGTGTAATTATACATACACTTCTGCTTGTTTTTACAAATGAAATTGTTACTTAATGGTTAATCCATAGCATGTCACACATGCTGTTGGTTGAGCTTAATATTTTTAAACCTGGAATATAATGTTTACAATTTATAATTTACACTCACCTAAAGGATTATTAGGAACACCTGTTCAATTTCTCATTAATGCAATTATCTAATCAACCAATCACATGGCAGTTGCTTCAATGCATTTAGGGGTGTGGTCCTGGTCAAGACAATCTGAATGTCAGAATGGGAGGAAAGGTGATTTAAGCAATTTTGTGCGTGGCATGGTTGTTTGTGCCAGACGGGCCGGTCTGAGTATTTCACAATCTGCTCAGTTACTGGGATTTTCACGCACAACCATTTCTAGAGTTTACAAAGAATGGTGTGAAAAGGGAAAAACATCCAGTATGCGGCAGTCCTGTGGGCGAAAATGCCTTGTTGATGCTAGAGGTCAGAGGAGAATGGGCCAACTGATTCAAACTGATAGAAGAGCAACTTTGACTGAAATAACCACTCGTTACAACCGAGGTATGCAGCAAAGCATTTGTGAAGCCACAACACGCACAACCTTGAGGCGGATGGGCTACAACAGCAGAAGACCCCACCGGGTACCATTCATCTCCACTACAAATAGGAAAAAGAGGCTACAATTTGCACGAGCTCACCAAAATGTGACAGTTGAAGACTGGAAAAATGTTGCCTGGTCTGATGAGTCTCGATTTCTGTTGAGACATTCAGATGGTAGAGTCAGAATTTGGCGTAAACAGAATGAGAACATGGATCCATCATGCCTTGTTACCACTGTGCAGGCTGGTGGTGGTGGTGTAATGGTGTGGGGGATGTTTTCTTGGCACACTTTAGGCCCCTTAGTGCCAATTGGGCATCGTTTAAATGCCACGGCCTACCTGAGCATTGTTTCTGACCATGTTCATCCCTTTATGACCACCATGTACCCATCCTCTGATGGCTACTTCCAGCAGGATAATGCACCATGTCACAAAGCTCGAATCATTTCAAATTGGTTTCTTGAACATGACAATGAGTTCACTGTACTAAAATGGCCCCCACAGTCACCAGATCTCAACCCAATAGAGCATCTTTGGGATGTGGTGGAACGGGAGCTTCGTGCCCTGGATGTGCATCCCACAAATCTCAATCAACTGCAAGATGCTATCCTATCAATATGGGCCAACATTTCTAAAGAATGCTTTCAGCACCTTGTTGAATCAATGCCACGTAGAATTAAGGCAGTTCTGAAGGCGAAAGGGGGTCAAACACAGTATTAGTATGGTGTTCCTAATAATCCTTTAGGTGAGTGTATATTGCAGTGCAAAAGGGGGAAAAGGCAGTAGCTACACATTTAATCAATGTCAAGTGTGTTCGATATAAATGACAGCATGTAACACTTAAAGACAGTTCACCCAAAACATGGAAATTCTGTCATCATTTACTCAATCTCATGTTGTTCCAAACCCAAAGACTATCGTTCATATTAAACACAAATAAGGATATTTTAATTACGCCTACAGGATTTCTGTCCTGTCCCTCTATTGAAAGTCCACACAACCAAAACTTTGATGCTTCAAAAACTTCATAAAGAGATAATAAAATAAATCCATATGAACCATATCCAAACCTCATTGTTTATTGCACATCAAGAAAATATGCTTGAGCTTCTTTTTACCATATTTGATGTGCTCTGTGTATGTGCAATGATCAATGTTCATATGAATAAAATGTAAATCTGTAATCATATACAGCGATTGTGATTTTTTTTTTCAACTGTGTAATGTTGCTGTTTTTAGCATGAAAAATGCCTGAAGCATGAAAAAGTTATAAAGCACAGTCACTCCAAAGGAAGTAATTCTCTATATCAGTAAGCACTATTTCTGAACTCCCTAATATGTCTCGACTGTAGTCTTGAGTTTTCTTCTGGAAATGTACACATCACAATATTCCCCATTAAAATAATTCCCACCCAAGGCATACACAAAATTAAGGGACCAGGCCTAATTGAGTTACATTAGTAGTGTGTTGAAACTTGAGATTATGGTTAGGGGTTTGACGTTTGTAGCAGTTGGCCAATCACAACACACAGGCCCAGTGACCAATCAGAGCACATTGAGCTTTTCCAAAGGAGGGGCTTCATAGAGAAAGGAACTAAACAGAGTGTTACAGACAGACTGGGGAAAGAGGTGCTGCAGCAGTGTAAAATATGTGAAAATAGTGTGAACATTCAAGCATGAAAACCGTAGACCCCAAAAACAAAATCAAGACTTTGTAAAAGGGCCTCTTTAAAACCACTCGAGTAATATGGAATACTTTTATAAAGCCTTTCTTACTATTAAACTTTTGGTGTAATGGACTATATAAATGGAGGGACAGAAATCTTTCACGATACAATAAAAATATATTCACTTGTGATTTTTTCTTACCGCGGTGAAGAAGCAACAAATCACATGGTTTGGCAATTAACCCCTACCCCCTTAAATGGACGTTAAACGAAACGACATGGGGGTGAGTATATGATGAGAGAATTTACATTATTGGGTGAATTATAGATTATAAATACAGTAAGCTGAGCCTTGGATAAAACAACTCTATATCGCGAATCATATCGTTTACATCCACGATACATATCGTCGCATTTTTTAATGAAGACAGTAAATTATGATAAACGATGATTATTGTGTTTATAGTTCACATCACACTGTACACCATATGCACCCCTGTAACTTTCACCAGCAAAAAAATGATGACGGATGACTCTCAACACTGTGGTAGGCATCTCATTACTGCGGTATTGCGGTAATGCAGTTACCGTTACAGCCCTACTTGTGCTTTGAAGATGAACAAAAGTCTTATGGGTTTAGAACGACATGAGGGTGAGTATACATTTTTATTTTTAGTTGAACTATTCCTTTAAGATTTGCATATCATGTCTTTATCAGCTGTCTAAAATACAAGTCTTAATTGGGAATGTTTTATATCACTTGGCATGTTTATTACTGAAATGTAATTAGCCATTAAACAGACACTAAAATAATTTTAAGGGGTGTACATTTGAACAGAGCACGACTTTAATGGAGCACTTCACTGAAGCTTGTAAAATCCTGCCTTCTGAGGTGATTTATTCTGTATCATAGCGAGTCCTTTGGCAACGGGGCCTCTGCACTAACAAAAGCCAGATCTGAATCCGCACAATGAACTGGGTCCCCTGGTGCTGTGATCGTTTGTCCAAAGGTGACATAAGGGGTTGGACTACGGCCAGTGTTCCTGATGTAAGTGTGTGTGTTTCAGGGTGATCGTGAAGCAGATCCCTGTAGGCTGGCTTCATTTTTCACTCTGGCATTTAAGCCAACAGTAACGTCAAGCAGAACGAGGAAGAGTTAAAGGTGTGCTGTCTCAGCGGGGGACGTTCAGAGAGAATTCTGTCATCGTAGGACCATAGAGGGGGTTAGAATCTCCTTAAAAAATAAACACAGATGCACACTAGCAGGGCTCTTTTAGAAAGCATTCATCACTCCTCTCTGCAGGTGTCCATCTGCGGGTGTCAAAGAAAACCGATTTACCATATTCATAATCATCTATCAGGAGAGTGACACAACATCATACCACAAAACAGAGACTGATGGGCATATATGGGGTGAAATAACTGTCACAATGCTGCATTACTGATACTACTGTGGTTTTTCGAACATGTACCGTACACATATTATTGGAAGCACCTTGGCGGATGTTAATGAATTTAGTCGGGTAGAGTGGGGTAAGCTGTGCCACTTTTTACTTGTCTTCTAGGCAAGGAAAAATTAGATAAAGGTAAAACAGTAACTTTACAATTCGTTAACATCAGTTAATGCATTAAATAACTTACATAAACTAACAATGAGCAATATAAATTCTAACAATCAGCATACATTAACCTTAGTTTACAGTGCATTACCTAATGTTAATAGATAAGATTTTTACAATGTATTTGTAAATATTGAAATTAACATGAACTAAGTCTAATAAATGCTGTAGAAGTATTGTTCATTGTTAGTTCATTGTGGGTATCATATCAAGAGGTTAATGTATAAATGAATAGCCTAATTACAATTTTCAAATAAAAATAATTGATTTTTTTTTTTTTTTTTACTAATGCACAATCCTATATCAAAGTCTGGTAATGCTAAAAATGATTTAGATATTTTAGAAATGTGACTTCAGTGTGAAAATAAACTGTTAGAAACTTTAGAATTACAAAATATTTGTCACGTTTCATTATGTTTTCAATATGTTAATTTGATCTTTTTTTTTGACTATACCCACTGGCATATCGTACCCCTCGTCATTCATACAATATTACCATATGATATCATTGTTGTACTATATTACTGACACTGTGCTTTTTTGTTAGGGTTATGCTTTTGCTCAGGTGTAGTTCAGTGTGAAAGCTGTATATCAGACTAATTGTCAGTAAACTCTTATTTTCATGACCAAGCTGATGTCTGGGGCAGAGGTTGAAATAAATAATTATTTTATTTGCTGAAAAGCTCATTTTTTAAAAAAGGTTGAGGGATGTTTTTTATGGTTTTATGCAGACGCATGCTGAGAAAGAGTCAAAGTTCCCACGTTATATTTTCCTTTTCATTTATTTTTGTGTGTGCTTTGGATATGCATTGTTTCAGAATCATTCCAAGGGGAAAACCTGAGCTTATTTTGGAAAACCATAATTTTACCAGATGAGAGTGTGGGAATATGTGTCAGAATAGGGAAAAAATGAAACTTTATTTCATGCACCGTACTCCCCTCAGTCTCCCCTCATGTTTGTGTGGGTACATCTGACTTCACGCAAGAGGGGCACATGGGTGAAAAAGAAAAGATCGGACAGTGACCCTGAGGAAATGAACCTGTTGTGACTCATGCTCCACTTATGAGCATATTATCAGATATTTTTTTTTTACATTCCAGCTAAGGCAGGGGAATAATTTTGGAAGAAATATGCATTATGGAGCCCTAGGTGATTGCAAGCAACCCCCTGGACTATAAATCCTATTTTTTTGCTCTGGCGTTTTGTTATTTTTGCACTGAACAAAGAATGATGCCGAGAGGGATTGAATCCAGTTTGATGACCACTACTAAACTCCAACTCTAATGAGGCCTGAATTTAATCACTCACTTGTTCCTTCATTCACATGGCTGTAATCCTGCTGAGGGCAATTTAGTGCAGCTAACAGGTCTGTTTTCATATGTGGATGTACGTTTAAAGGTTTTATGTCATGACTAATATAACCTGCAGGGTTTCAACACAGGTTAATTAACCTATTATCTAAATTGAAATTGTTCCCAGTTGTTTATGCAACTAATTATTGAACAGCAACACTGACCTAATGGACATTGTTAATTACTTCAAATGTAGGGACTGCCTATATGATATAGTTCAGCTAGCTTGTTATCAGCTTTAACAGGCAACACATGCAATTAATTGCACAATATGGTTTCGCTTTATTTTAAACTCTGCTGTCATTCATTGTTTTCATACAGGCTCAGGCCTAAGACCTGCTTCTTGGAATTGGTTTGGCTTTAACCTGACATTGTTTTGAAATCCCCTGTAATGAAGCATATCCAATTGTAGTGCTGGCAGCGTATTGCTCTTTTTGGATAATAGCTCTTCTCAAAGTCTGGAAGCAGAGGCCCTAGTACAGTTAAAAGGAATCACAATCTTTTGAACCTTAGTTTAGTGCACTCGTACAGGCACTGGGTGCCTTTATGTGGTGGCCTGTGGTAATGTTACACAGCTGTATGTCATTTTTGTTTCTCTTTCGAAGATCCAGAACACAACCAAAAGCCTTTGTGACAAAAAGCTCAATCGTGGTAGGGGGCATTTGTTTGTTCTTTGACTTTGTTTCGACACCACAGATATCAGAATGATGGAATTGAGTTTGTTAGACACAGTGAGACACAGCAATGCAGCTTCACTCAATTTCTCATTTCATCAATTTCTTCACCGGCTTTAATTATAGACCACGTCAAAAGCAGCCAATAAAAAGTCTTGGTTCTTTTTTGTTGTTCTACACTCTGTGTATTTCCCTGCTATAGTACATAGTTTGCAAAAAGGAGTACATCAAATAGTAGGATGCACATAGAGTGCATGCATAAATTTTGTTCATACGATGAAATAAGCAATATGGACATAATAGCAGACATCATCCAAAACATAAATGCACCCCTTGAGAAATGTTTTATATAAATCAGTCAATCAATAAGAATGGCAAAATCACAAAACAGAATAAACTATTATAATGTAAAATTAGGTATGTGTTAAATAAATCTATTAAATCCAATATATTGAAGTAAAATGACTGAGATATCATGGCTGAGAAATAAGTTCATCAAATTCATAACCTCGGATGATATGTGATATTATGACATATGATAGTGTGGGAATTCGTAGCCTCCCCTGACACTCCAAACACTACACCGTTCGTGAAAGCATGCTGGGTCTCCTGCCAACCGTAACTGATTCAGGACAAAACAAACTCCTCAGAAAGCAGCCCACAAATTGCAAAATCTTGCCCCCAGCAGAGAGGATGGAAACCCACTGGAGGTCTTGACACAAGCCAGACCTGCACTGGCCGCAGAATGGGGGAATTATTCTGTAAATATCTCAACATGTTTTACCACATCTTTCTTTGCCTTCTAATTGATTTCTGCAGTTATTAGTTACACGCAGTCACTGTGTGTGCACATAGATGCGTGTTCTTGTGTGTAAATCCCTCTTCCCAGTGAGTGGCTGTTAAATGTTGAGCTCACAGGGATTACTTGGTGACTGTGAACGCTGCTCTGGCAGGAAGTTCCCACTGCTTTCGCTATCAGGGCGGAAAATGCATGTTTGTCAGAGATCCTAAACCTGGCATTGATTTCCACGCCATGTCATTCCCCAGCCCTGGCTCCAGCTCAGTCATTTTATCTATATCCTCTTCTCGCTATCCATAATCACACAGATTAGGAGACAAGCAACTGCCAAAGGACTCTGATTTGTTTAATGTGAACCTGTTTTCACAGTATGTCCTATGACTAATTGGGCAGTCTGTCTTTCAAAACAATCGATTTGTTCATGGTATTATGTACCTTTATCTCCATTGTAACTGGTCTGACTGTGTTTATTCAAGAAGTCTCAAACCAGACAATCCTCTCAGTGACCAGTCAGAGCAATACATCAAAGTACATGGTACTTTGGTTCATTGTCTTGACAGGAACTTGTTCAGCTGACCAGTTATCGTTCCCAGACGTACTGGTCTGAATGCCAGAAAAGAGGAGCTTTTCCCAGGTATGGTCATTAAATGTTGCTAATGCAAGCTTAGGGTTTCAGGCTGCTACTATTTTAATGCCTGAGGGACTGATGAGTCAAATGAAGCACTGGGATACTATAAAAGTAACATTTATATTCCAGTTGCTCTGGCATTGTGTCATCCTCCTAATGTCAGTAACTGTCAAAGTTGCTTAAAGGCAAGTCAGTTCTCTTGGCAGCAAGCTTGGAATTGAAAATTCCCAGTAAGCAATTTTCAGTGCTGATGGGTAATGCAATGTGAAAAGTAAAAACTGTGCAAAAATTGTTCCTTTAGAGGTACATGAGTTTGTCTCTGGGGTTAGTACTTTTTAAAGATATTTTTGTACCTTATTTAACCAGAAAAGATGCATATTAGAACTAATATGAGATGCAATGCAATTTTTACAACTGAAAGAGAAAAAAGGCCATAATTTGGTCTAAAAAAAGAAACTTAAAGGTTAACCAGATATCTTAAACCAGAAATCCTAAGCACTTTATTGGATACAATTTTGCTTATACAGTATTAGCAAAAAAACTTTTTTTTTCTTCATATATATCTGTTGAATTGTGCAATATATTAAAATATTATAGTAGTAATGCTACCTGAAGTAAGAACAAGTGTAATCATTAAGAAAACATAACTTTTACAGTTTGTTTAGTTAATTCATCAATTTAATTTAAAATATTAATTTATTTAGTTGGGCAGCATGATGGTGGGTAGCATTGTTGCCTCGCAGCAAGAACGTCCCAGGTTCAGGCCCTGTCAGAGGAGGCCTTTCTGTTAGCCTCAAGTTTGCATGTTCTCCCTGTGTGGGTTCTCCAGTTTCCCCTTGCGTATGGCCCGAGATGCTGGGATAGGCTCCAGTATCCCTTATGACCCTGCATAGGAGAAACAGTTTGGAAAATGGATGAATTTATTCAGTTTTCATTTTTGGCCCAGTTCTGTCAGGACCACTATCGTCAAAGATGATTGACAATTAGCATACAGTTTGGATTGGTTTGATATGGTTCTGTTCTGATCAAGAACTCCCTGCGCATCCATGCAGCCTAGCATGGGTAAGAGCAGGGAGAGCAACAATAACCAGAACTAACACTACGCTTGATTTTGTCCCTACATTTTCCCATTTCAAAATGATCACTAAATAATCACCTTTTAAGTGTGGTACAGCTTTTGTACATTTTCTTCAGCCAGTGTTTTCGTGCAAGTACAGCTTCTTCTCCTGATAGGTAAAAGGCATAAATCTGCTGTTGGCGCTAAATAGTGTATTCCTAGAGCCCCCATATTGTTATGATTTCTCCCATTTCTTTTTGTACAAGTGGTGATCTACACTACTTCCCTTTATAATATCCCTGCTAAAGCATTACTGCAACTACCAATGCTAACGTCTGTAGCAGAGAGGATTTTCGGCGCAAAGCTCCAGAGATGACAGGAAATATTTCAGCACCTTCAGCTAAAAGAAGCCCCCCAAAGCGATCAGAGCAGCCTCACTACCTTTCACTGTGTTGAAAACTGGACCTGCACACAACCACTGCAACCCTTGGATCCTGTTTGACGGACTTAAACTCAGCCTCAGGCCCAGCAAGCCGTCTCAGTCTTCCCAAAAGCAGGAGCTCTGGATTTGGTTTCCAAGCCTGGGGTTCAGCTTCCTGCCCCTGGAGCCCCAGAGACTGCAGGGGCGCAGGCTAGAAAAAGAGAGGTATGTTCAGCCAATATCCTTGTCAGGACAAGTGCTTTGATGATGGGTTTCACTGGCTGCGAGCACACAAAACAGCCCAGGAATAACACGCTGTAAAGCAAGACTGATTGAGATTGGACATCTGCCGTTGAATCTTAAAGGGATAGTTCACAAAAAAATGGACAAAAAATTCGGTCATCAGTTACTCACCCTCAAGTCATTCAAAACTTTAACAAAAGAAGATATTTGGGAAATTTCCGGGGTTTTTTATCCATTCAATGAAATTCAGTGTGGTCCACAATGGGGTTGTTCAAAATATCTTCTTAGTTAACAGAATTTCTACAGAGTGCCTTTAACTTCAACCCACGTTCAAGTGCTGCTTGGTTTTACTTGCTTAACAAATCCATCAAGTTGCGCCTTATCTGGTTGTCAAAAGAAATGTTGCCTTTGATAATAATAATAATAATAATAATAATAATAATAATAATAAACTTTATTTTTTATATAGCGTCTTTAAAAATTGCACCTCAAAGCACTTTACAAGAACATACAAATAAAATACATTGAAAAAAATGAATAATCACGTATAAGCTAGCCTGTTTTAAGAGAAGATTTAAAGACACTAAAAGATTTAGCATGTCTAATCTCAGTGGAAGAGAGTTCCAAAGTTTTGGAGCCAAAAAAGAAAAGGCCCGGTCACCCATAGAGTGTAAACGAGTTGAAGGAACAGGAATCGGAAGAGTGAAGATCACGCCTGAGAAGGTAAGCATGAGAATTTTAAAAATCTATGCGAAACCTGACAGGAAGCCAGTGCAAAGACTCCAAGATAACAGTATTCTGGACATGAGGATCAAATGTTAAATTTGCATCAAATATCACCCCCCAATTTTTTTTCATTTTGTTTAAAACTCCAGAGCAGAGCCATCCACCTTTATGGTTAATGAACCAGCTCAGTCTTGTCACTTTTGAGACAGAGAACCTTTTTGAGACGTCCATATTTTTATCTCAGAAATACAACGTTCAAGAAAGGCAACAGCCGCATTATAACCAGCTTTTGAGTGTCATCTTAAACTTAAGACCAAGGGATCTTAGAAGCTGACCAATAGGAAAAATGTTCATGCTAAAAATTAAGGGGCTCAAAACTGATCCCTGGGGAACACCAAATTGCACTGAACCAACTTTGGACCTGCATCCAGCCAGGGACAGAAAATACCTACGGTCTGAGAGGTAAGACTTGAACCAGTTTAATACAGTATCAGTAACACCAAAAATCCATACGAGTGATTAAAAGAGAATGAGCTACAGTGTCAAAAGCTGCAGTGAGATCGAGAAGAATCAGAATTGAAAGACACAAATAACATGTAAATAACCTTAACTAATGCGGTTTCAGTGCTATGTAGTTTGCGGAACTATGTCAGTACTATGTTGTTTGTAGTTTTAACTATGGAAGTGGCAGTTTTCATTTGTGAAACCTCTTTACCAAGGGAGACAAGATCAAGTAAGGAAAAAGAGGGACTTGACAGTACCAAAAATAACAAAAAAAGACACGTTTTTTTCACCCGAAGAACAAACTTCATTGGAGTATTAAACTGTATAACATTGTTTTGCATTCAGACAGGATTTGGATCACAATGGTCACTCTTTATTAGAATACAAATATATACAAGTATACTAAAGTCTTTCATAACAGCCCTGATTGAAATTAAGCTCAATGAGGAAAGAAACAAAGAATGTTATGGTAGGAAGCACCTCTCTTACTGTAGCACGACCCCTCTGACTATTCAAACACGAGCGGTCTCTAGCAGAACCTCGCCCTCTTTCTATAGAGTTTGTGCCTTTAATCAGGCTGTGGATCTATCCTAAAATCCCTTTGCCGTTAAGTGAAGATTTGGCTTGACAAATGTGAACACTGTGTGCTGGGAGTATCCAGCAAAAATTGAGCCAACACTGTTCCATATGAGAGATTGGAAAAAGAGAGGGAAGAGACAAATATGACAAAGGCAGAGGGTTTCAGGGCAACATTTGGTTGAAAAAAAAAAATACATTTGTGACAGAATGAGGGCATCAACGATCTTTCTGATTAGTTAAATAACAGGAGCTGCATTATATGCAAAAATGTCAAGAGCTGGTGAAATCTGCTACTTCCCATTTTATTGGCTGACCACTAAAACAGGTTTTTATCAGTCCACTGGGAAACAAGGTTAACTGATGTATGTCCATGAAATAGCTAGTACTTATTATGAATGTAGTCTACACATTTCACATTTTATATCTTCAATGTTGTCTCTACAGTCTTTCAGTAAGATCACAACAGTATCGTGCGAATGGACATGCCAGTCTATTACTGTGGTACCATCAATTGCAGGTTTACCAGCCCCTATATGTTATGTGAAAACAAAATCCAATTATATGTCAGATTGAGTCTCAAGTTAAGAAACCAAAGGTATTCTGAGATTATGGAATAGCCAAAAATATAAACTGGTAGTCCTTACATAGTCATTTTATTTTTGATACTTATAGAAAGTGTACTATATATGTAAGGGTTAGTCCACGGCTAGCCATGCATTAAAGGATTTTAATGCACAACGTAGAGGCGAAGAACCACCCGACGCGAATCCTTTAATGCATGGCTAGCCGTGGATTATCCCACTTATACCTTGGTTATTTGCCAAGTTAAAAACAAGTTAAAGCTGTAACTGATGTTTACAGTGTAATTTTTTAACAGACGGGTCTTTACTTAAGTTACGGCTCGTTAGTTCTAGCACTCCGTCCGCTTTAAATAAAGTAGAGCCATCGGATTGTTTTTATTTGAACGAATTATCACATTTATTTAAATTCATTATTAAAAGAGAGAGACAGAGAACTGAAAGAGAAAGATCAGAGAGAGAGAGAGAGAGAGATAGAGAGATGCGTGCGCGAGTTACCTACACTTTGTGCATCTCTTTATAGTCTACAGTCTGAAGTCCCCTCGTTGCTTAAGCATATAGCTAACATAGGCTAACTTAATGATTCTTTAATGGATTTATTAAAATTATTCATGAATGACAGGTAACACTGACAGTGACAAGGCAATCTTTATTTGAATTAATCATATCATTTATTTAAATGAATTATGTAGAGTGTGAAATAAAACCGGCGTCTCTAACCACAGTTTAGGCTACTTTAAATATAAAGACACGTTACATTTATTGAAATGCATTAAATTAAAAAATAAATAAATAAAAATTCAAACAGTTGGAAATTTCGTTTGGGGATTGTTTTACTCATCGTTATACTAATTGATGTTAAACTCAACATTTCCATTTATCGTGAAATTAGACATGGAAAAGGGTAGGGTTTAGGCTTGGAGGTGAAATTATGTTTCGCTTTGCTTGTTGAGGTTCTAGATGTCAATATGTCACTCCATGACCTCCTCTCTGACAAAGATGGGGCCCAATATGACTGCAAACTCGCCTCGCATCGGTGGCCTGTCACTGACATGATCTGGCGACTTTCTAGTCCTGCATCAGAGAGTTGTCCAACGGCAGTGCTCCGCAAACTATGGTTTGTGTACATTTGTGAGATACCTTCCACCTGAACAACAAGAATTTACAATATACAATTTAGATTTGGAAAATAATATAAACACAGTTTAAATTCATGGGCAAAATTGAAATATCTATTAACCTCTTCACAAATATTTTTTAGCATATTGCCAAGGTAGTTGAGACCCATTGGCACCCTGGTGAACCACACTTCGGTGCTCTCGAGTTTGCACAGAGGGAAATATAACGCTTCGGTATTTTCTGGACACTTTTACAGATATTTTTTAAAGCTTTCCACAGGACAAAGTGGGTCGCTGGGGCTCGCAAACATAAATCCTTGTAAATTTTCTCTATCCGATGCAGTGGGATCCTTGTGGTTTTTTGTCTCTGGGTTATGCGCCAGTGTCAGGTACTCTTTCCCATTCTCGTCTTGCCGGAAAACAAAAGACTCTTTTGATAGGTTACAGTTTCCTTCTCTTCCCCTCCGTGCAAAACACAGCTGTATGTCAAACCAAACTTTTCTTACAAGTCCTGTGGGTGTGAAAGGGGAGAGTACAGGTGCATTTCTAATTTTCTCCAAGTCAGACTCAGTAATACGCGGATGATGAACGCTGGTGTCTTTTCCATTTTTCCTGTAGCGCTTTAAAACTGATTTAAAAATGGCATTGCTTGACTTGAAGTCTTTATCACTTATGATGTTGTATTTTGTAATGTGACGGTTAATACCTGCTCTGAGACACATCAAACTTGCAACACTGTATTAGCATCTAGCGGTAGACTGAACAGAGGCATAAAACTCCCACAATGTCTCATTTAAAAGAGAAGCAGAGTAGGTCTCGACATCACAATTGTTCTGTCTTTGGCGCAAAAAGTCACTGAAAGTGTTAACTGCCCATTTAGTTGTCTTTTTCGTATTGACCTCATCTTTGTCGTCTTCTATCTTATCTAGCTCTGCCGGTGTTAATTCTTTGTGTCGCTTTTTGTCATTCAACGTCTTCTCCACGTCTTCTATTTCGTCTTGTGCCTGGGCCCATTTCTCAAAATTGCCATATTCATCATACAAATTAAACGATATGCAAAAATCATCCATTTAGCCTACCTAAATAAACATTTTAATATATGTCTCTCACTCTGTTTGCAAGCGTAACTGTGTTACTATGGTTACCAATGTTTATAGTGGCGGATTAATTTCGAACTGTAATCAAACTGACTGGAACTACCTGTGCATTAAACGGTTTTACTGCACACCTTCCAGCCAATCAGAATCGAGTATTTAAACAGACCAAGGTATAATCAAAAGTAATTACTTTTGTAGTTTTACTCATGAGAAGTATTTATACTTTAACTGAAATAATGTTTCATCAGAATATCTGTACACAAAAATGATTTAAACATTGAGTATGTTTCACAAGAAAATACTATTTCAGTTGTTCTTAAAAATGTCACGTTCAATTCATAATCCATTGTTTTTGTATTTGTGAAATGAGTGAAAATTTTCAGCGTTTTTTGTGCACTTTAACTCAAGTTTAGGATTTGTGTATCTTGTCTACCACTGCAAATAAATAGCTAAAATGCACTTAACTTGATGTCAATAGTCAGCTTCTGGCTTGCAGGCTGCTGTTATGTGATGCAATTCTGTTACACACTGCATTCTCTGCTTTGGTGGGTGGAAACAAACCTATTAAACTAGAATATAATTGAATTAGAACCGTGGAAGTAGAAGCAATTTACCCACATTTTCAGTGTCACGTCTTTTTTAAATTAACTTTGTAGCTTTATTGTTCTTCGCTTTGGATAATGTGGAAAAATGGAAAAACTCCAGCCAGGTGCATAATGTATCCCGAGTGATTTCCAGCATATGACAATAAAGCTCAGTTAGCACCACATGCTAACGCTCAAACGCTAATGTAGACAGCTTAGCAGACAGAGAAAAAACCATTTAAACGTAAATAATGTTACTCTGTGATTTACAAGGTCCCTGAGCTCAGAAAACAACACCTCAGATTTTAAAATGAGCAGTAAGTCTGTGTTAAAATCTGAGGGGGGTTGAGGAGAGAAAATTACCGATGGAATTGAATAAAGTGAGGTTTTACTACTGCCTACATCGTGTGTGATCCTCATACCAACTGTATAGATTTTACTGGTGAGTAACTAAGTGCTTTAATTTCACACTCATGCTGCTAGCCACTTAAACCTTGGTGGCTTCATGGGCCGAGATGTGGAACATTCCAGGCAATCAAACAATCAGGGTGCGTTTAAAGGGAGATCTGGCGGCCATTTCATGCAACGAAGGATCTTGCCAAAACAGCGCTGTTTGAATTGGACATGCTTTACTGAGAAAGGTGTGATAGTGTGCTGTGCCAGGATATGAGGAGGGTGGAACTGTGTGAACTTGTTTACCTTGTAACCTAGAACACATTCCATATTGCTGATCCTCTAAATGCTGACACTTTGATTTTTCAGCTTGTTCATCAGCGTGATCAAAGGCTCTGGTGGTAAACCTTATACCAAATATTTGTTGTTGCAATCAGGTCCACATGTGCTCTGGAATGATTCTGGCATAACAGTGTCCAAATCGACTCAAATGTGTTTGCATCAGCAAAAGACATCTGGCAAACCAAAAGGACTTGCTAGATATTGCTCGCAGTGTGGCATGCACATGTATCCTTCAATCACTGTTGATGTACAGCTCTATATATCACTGTGCATGACTGACCTTGCTTTCGGTAAAGCTTAGGTTAGGTACAATCTCCAGATATTAGATCAAGCTGTATATAGAGGAAATATGTCCGTTACATATTAATTTATTTTTTGTGTAACACACACACAGTTTCAGCCAATCTCATGTCAATCTTGAGTACCTATAGAGTAGTATTGCATCCTTCATATCTTTAGTCAAGTCTTTAGTTTTATCATATTTATAAAAGACAGATACACTGTACCAATTTTTTTCCGAAAACAGCCAAACTCATGGAGGAGTGCAGTGGGCGGAGCTAAAGAGAGCGCGCACACACACACACACACACACATGCACAATACATTCTTGGCATTATCCCTCCCTGGATAACTTTTTATTCAATATACGTTTGTGTTGTTTACATTATATGCACTTACGCTCCGATTGCCAACAAAACAGAGACATTTGATGCAGTTTCACTCACCGGTTTTACTCGTGACAGGGACAACTCCGTTGCTGCTCCGGAAAAACAAACTGCATCCACTGTTTAACGGGTTATTTGGGAATCTGAACATGGTTATCTTTCCCTCACAACCAGAAACACACTTCTTTAGTGACATTGTTGATTTCACGGCGGCTTCCTTAACCTGAACGAAGCTTGTAGATGGACACACTCCGCATGCGTTCATCCAGGAGAAGTGCCCATACAAGCAATTCCGCCTATTATAACCTCACACAGTCCCATACTCAAAAAAAATTCGAATCCGGAAGGATTTTTGGAAATTTTGGCCATAGTTCGGGGCCCTGTTATAATGGCAAGAAGCATCTATTGAGTTGTCCTTGAGGGATGCAAGCAAAACAAACTAATATGACCTGATTCATGACTTTTATGAGCCAGTTCTTTTTAGTGATTGATAAAAATACAACTTGATTCCTGAAAAATTGATACTCATGAGGTGGTGCTTTTAATTAATAGTTCAAAAAGAAAAATGGATCTGTCTGAAATGCTGCATTGTATAATTTACAGCATTAGCAGAGAGATTATTTCTTTGATATATTAGTAAAATGGACAAAACAGACAAAACTGAAATATACCTAAATTAATCAGAATTAAATCAAATAGAATGGTTTAGCCATTGAATCTGCTACAGTATACTGTAGGTGCACTGTAACACTGCATGCACTGTCATTGTAGGTTAAATTAGTTTAATATCATTGATTTACTAATAGCATATATAATATCATCAGCATGCCTCTGACCTTCACTGCCATGCATTATTTCATTTTTAAACACTGTCTATTCTTTCTGTTTGCACTGATTAAGTTGGATTGGTTATTGCATCAGGGATGCACTGTAAAAAATGTGTTGTTTCAACTTTAAAAAAATAAGTGTTCGTGCTGCCTTAAAAGTTTACGTTTGGTCAACTCAAATATCCAAGTTACATTAGTACAACTTAGTACAACTTCACATTTCAAGTTGACTAAATTAAAATTTTAAGGCAACACGAACACTTACTTTTTAAAGTTTAAACAACAATTTTTTTACAATGCATAATTTGTACTTTCTGTCTATATTGAGTTGACAGAGTTCTGTTGGTGAGAGGTTAATAGTTAATATCATTAACCAAGATGGAAATTAATTAAATGTAAAATATGTAATTGAAGTTAGATGGTGCAATGAGGCAGTAGTTTTATTTCTGTATGGCCATGTGAAACAGGCCCCAGTGCTTGCTTTCATAGGCATCTGAGAAAACAGTGTGAATGTGATTCTAAGGTAATGAAGTGAAAATGTGATGTAACTCAAAACATTTCAAACAATGATGTTTGAACCACATGGTGCTCTGCTCCTCGAGACAACAGAACATTAAAGGTCCCTGAGGCAGATGTGATGGTCAGGGCCAAAATTTTACTCCAGCGCTCTAGCTGAAGTTCATGCGTGTTTGTCTCTACAGGATTGTAAGTATATTTTCAATGTTTTACAGGACATTAGTGCTCTAGCAGAGTGTAAGTCACCTGATGGTTCGTCTATGTCTCAGAGCAACTTAATTGGGTTTGAGAGCCAGTAACTTACAATATTGTCACAGTATTACTATAATCTCAATATAAAACTTTCTCTAAACCAAAGTTCTCAACCCTGGCTCTCTTTCTGGCAGACTTTAGCTTCAACCCTGATCAAAGTCACCTGCATGTAGTTTGCTAGTAATCCTGAAGACATTTGCTGTTTTCGAAATCGCCCCCTTACCCCCACTGACTATTCCCTACATTACTCCACTAATGTTGTCCACTTGAAGAAGTGAATGAATACGAGTGAGTGAATTCGGACACTGAGTGCGCTGGAAGGGCTGCCGCTTTTGCATAGTTTCTGCTTGCTGTTTAACAATTATTTGAAACGTAGCAAACTGGCAGCTCCAGTAGTAATGAAAAGATTTATCTTGAAATTATCTTGGAAACTAGCATGTACAGATCCGTAATTAAACAATTAATAGATTAACAAAGAATGTATACCTGTATGACCAGCGTGATTTGGAAAATGGATGGATGATTGATTCGGCTGCGGGCGCCATCTTCTGGCGAGACGCGGGAATTCATTAAGTGCACGACTCTCACAGTGCATTATGGGTATTCTCCAGCCGTTGAGCGTACATCAGTTGTACACTCGTTATTGCGGTGCACTCAATAACATCCACTATGGTTTCAGACAGCCATTGATTGACTTGTTCAGATGTGTTTGTTTACGGTTGGAGCTAAACTTTACAGGAAAGTAGATTTTGAGGACCCATAATTTAATTATTTCAGCAGCTTCTTAGCGGCCAAACTACTGTAACAGTTTTCAGCAAATATATCTTGAATTGTTTTTTCTTGTTTTAAACAAATCTGAAAGTGAGGTTTATGTTTAACCATGAGTAAAAAAAACAATAACAAATTGTTCATTATCATTAAGTATAATTATCTTCATCTTCTTCTTCTTCTTCTTCTTCTTCTTCTTCTTCTTCTTCTTCTTATTATTATTATTATTATTATTAGGGGCCAAGCATCAAATGTGCGATGGCACCTATTGTATCCGTTGGCGTTCTTATTATTCTTCTGTTTTGTCTTCTTCTGCTCTTGAACCTCTTGTAAGAAAGTTATGAAATTTGGCACAGTCCCAACATTATCTACAGCGAATTTGGTATCTTTAGATCAAACTCTCTAGTGCCACCACTTGTCAAAATTTTTACTCATGTTTGCGCTAATAACTTAAGGGTTAGAAACAAAATAGGATTGGATTGCACATGTTGGTGGCGCTATAACTGAACAAAATATTAAAATGGCACTAATTACAATAAAGTATATGAAATGAAATGCTATATTTTACTGATGATTTTACTTCTTGCTTGCTTCTTTGTGCTTGGCCCCTTAATGGCTGCTTGCAGCTATATTTATTATTATTATTATTATTATTACTGGAAAACAAGACAAAAAAAAGAATTAAGCTTCCAGTATTCGATAAGTGGACGACTGGCTTTAGTTGCATCATCACTCAACTGTTCTTTGGCATAGTTTACATATATATCATTCAGCCTAGTCTATGATGATTAATACTTTCACTTTCAATCTATATCACTATTAGTAAGTTCCTGCTTGGAAAAACAGTTTCTTCTAATAGTGGACAGCTGAAGAGAAAATCCAGTTTTACCACATCCACTGACAGACCAGATATCTCAGTCTTGGTGAAGTGGTTGGACCACTCAAACCCCTATAGGCCGGCACTGGTTTTGGGACCTGTTTTCCGTCTGGAGCGGATTATTCAGTTGTTAGCAGGAAGCCACACACACACATACACTCTCAGTGCCCATAGAAAGCTATCACTCATCTGGCAAACATATGGCACAAGGTACTCAAAATGAAACAAAATTCCCCTTGATTAACACACAAACAACCTACTTAATTTCTTGGCCTTCGAAAGTCACCAGCTTTTTTTTGACCCTGATCCTTCGGGCCTTCACCCTAGGAATGTGTCTGTGGGAGTTATGAAATTATGATTGCACAGGGTGTGTCTGTGTATGTAACCGTGTATTGCATTTGTCTGCTGGCCAGGGTCTGTTTCCACCTCACTGTGCCACTGGTCTCTCAATATTCCTGGGAACACCCGATTTGGCCCACCTGCCAAAAATCTGTATTTTGTCACCCTGTGAGTGCCCTTCACCTGACCTGTAGACTCATTCATAAGCACCTCACCATTCATCTCAAACCAAACCATCCCACCCAGGCCCTTTACCTCTCTTCTGGTTTTTGAATGAGCCTTTGGTGGTGGCAATGAGGGGGAAAAAAACGTTTTTATTTCCCCTCAATACTATGTCCTCAGCCTTCTTTGTACCTCTTTTTTCTCGGCTGTGGGTCTGCTGTTTGATCCTGGCGTGAGGAAGTGTGGGTGTAATTGTGAGTAAAAATGGGCCATCGCTCCATGAGGGTAATTCCGTTGAATGGGTTTCAGGCTGGGCCAGGAATTTAAAGAGAGCGAAAATGAAGAAAAGAGAAATAAAAAATGTCACAGAAAACAATATGATAAGAGCAAACAGAAAAATATGCACTACAAAAAATATTTCTTAACATTTTGTTTTAATGTGCCACTGTTGCTTGGCAGCTACAAACAGTCAACACTACACTGCTCGGGGGGTTTTTTCTCAGTAAATTGCAAGTTTATATCTTAAAGTCCGAATTGTAACTCGCAATTGCTAGTTTATATCTCAATTATGAGAAAAAAAATCTGAATCGGAAGATATAACGTTTGTTCTCGCAATTGCGAGTTCATATCTCACAATTCTGACTTTTTAACGTCAGAATTTTAAGATATAACCTCGCAATTGTGAGATAAAAAGTCGCAATTACCTTATTTTTTATTCAGTGGCGGAAACAAGCATCCATAGATTAATAATAATAATAATAATAACTTGCACTTGTTTATACTTAAAACACAAAATACACTTATATTAAAGATGCATTATTTGAAAAGAAGTGTTAATACGAAATGCAGCTTTGCTTCTCAAATAAATTTATCTTATATAAAGGATTTTAAGATATTTTATTATAACTGGAAAATGGACCCTTTTCACAATTCCAGGGTTCTAGTAACTACTTTTCTGTAATGTCAATGTAATATAACAAAAAATAATAATGTTATAAATGTACATTATAATATATATATAGATAGATAGATAGATAGATAGATAGATAGATAGATAGATAGATAGATAGATAGATAGATAAGCAACCTTGCTAGATTTACGATGTTAATAACTGGAAACTCGTCATCACAATCTGTGAAAAGGGTCCATGAAACAAAAATACTGGTTAAGAATAGGATTTGTTGCTGTTTACTAATGGTTAAATCACTGTAATATGATTACAGATCAGGTAAGAAAAATAATCGTAATTGTTATTGAATTCTTCAAAAACTAATCTTTTTATCTTCTCAAATAAATTTGTTATTTTAAGGATTTTTAGAGGGTTTTTTTTCTATCATGAGACAAATGGCACACTTTGCTACTGGGAAGAATATATAAAGAAAACAAAGTTTTGAATTGAAGATGAATGACAGACAGACAGAGAGAGGTGAAGTGCCCTCTGCTGTGTGTGTGTGAGTACTGAGAGCTGCTTACCTCAGCATAGCTCGTCTCTCTACAATCCCACTCTCTGTTCCATTTCACATTAGTGCCGCTTTCATATTCAAATGACTGTTGTTTTAGTAACACCATCTATTCATACTCCCTTTGGAGTTTATTTGTTTTGATGGTTGGGGTCATACAAAATTGTGCCGAAAGTTGGACTTTGTGTGTGTGTGGTGTGTTCACTTTAAAAAAGAGGTTGCTGTTTCATGGCCTGGCCTCCTGTGGTCCCCAACTCCAGAGAGGGAAACGTCTTGACTTTTATCTCCCCCTTTTGAAGTGGCACAAGAATGGCCTGTTTCTGCCAACATCACAAACCCATCCAAACACTCACTGCTGACCATTAGCAGCACTAACACACACTAACATGTGTTAATTATCACTGTACGGTCAGCTCTGTTTTTAAACACTGTACATGGGAAAAAGCACAATTTCCCACTTATGAGGTTTTTGACCGCAATTGGCCAATCTGCTAAATGATTCCCAGTCTGTGTGTTCGGTTATCCCAAAGGAATTTATCTTGAACATTTTGGGTGCATCTGAAGAGTTCTTAGCAATCAATAGCACTTCATTGAAGCTGTAATATCAAGATAAATATTGGGTGAAGATAGTAACTGTCATGATCCAAGCCTGTGTTTCCCTGTCTTGTGGAGACTTTTGTTATTTCCTGTCTTGTGCCATGTTTTGTAGTTCTTTGTAGTTTTTTATGTTGATTAGTCTCCCCAGGTGTGTCTTGTTGATTTGTTAAGCTTCTTTGCCCCTGTGTAATTAAACCTCTGTGCTTCAATTGTTGGGTGTCGGTCGTTGTTCTCGCATGTGTGTTCCCTGTACACCGCTGTTGGTGAGTTCTTTGGTCAAGTCAAGTCAAGTCAAGTCAAGTCATTGTTTATTTTGCATCAGTTCATGTTTTGTTTTGGAAAAAACTGCACTTGGGTTCACCTTCAAACTTGCCATCAGTGGAATTCGTTACAGTAACACTTTAGTATGGGGAACACATATTCACTATTAACTACGACTTTTGCCTCAATAAACTCCTAATCAACTGCTTATTAATAGTTAGTAAGGTAGTTTTTGTAGCGTTCAAGTTTAGGTATTGGGTAGGATTAAGGATGTAGAATAAGGTCATGCACAATAAGGCATTAATATGTGCTTTATAAGTACTAATAAAAAGCCAATATCCTAGTAATATGCATGTTAATAAGCAACTAGTTAATAGCGAGAATTGAACCCTAAAATAAAGTGTTACTGGTGAAGATATATTCTGTTGTTTATGATACTAAAGAAGACGGTTGTTGTGGAATCTGAAGTTATTCTGTCTGGATTCTTCGGGTGCTGAGATCCACACCTCAGGAAAAATCTTGAGTACCGGGCAAAGACATTATCCAGACTCCATCGTCTTCATCGTCTTCACCGTCTTCACCTCTCCTGGCCGTTAACAGGATCTCAGTGAAAACTCTTCAGTTTAAATGATTGAGTGATGAGGGATGCTTTTAAGAGACATTGAGAAAGTTTGAAATGAAGCTCTTTTCACATTTATTGCTACAATGTGGAATGAGTAAAATCTGTGAAGTGTTGAAAGTTATAGAAATGAAATGAGGGGAGATGTGTTTGAAAAGACAGACATTTGCTCTTAGTGTTGTCTCATCATTGTAAAACAGAAAAAAGGTTGGAGACTGTGCTGCATCTTGATTTAAATCACACACAGCTTTTAAACATGCAGTACCAGGCAAAAAAAGAAAAGTCCAAAAAGAAAATGTCCTACTCCTTTCTATTTGGCTTAAAGTGGGAGCGAGACATCTGGAAAGGACCCTATCATCACCTCAGCCTAACTTCTATGCCTGCTGCCAAGTCCAACATTGTATCATGCTCTACATGTCGAAAAACGGCCTCATACATCAAACCAGCCGTCTCAGATTACACGACCACAGTGACAAAACTCATTGCATTTGTTTCCCTCTCTGAATGAAACATATGGTCATGCATAAGCAGGGTTTAAAAGCCACAAGGGAAAATAAAGCCATATTGTACCACTCATTTAATTTTCACCACTTGTGATCATGTTCTATATAGTAGACACACTCTGTCTTTCCTTTAACATACTCCATTCTGCCAGTGAATTGTCTTTAATGTCAAGCCGTCTCTGCTGTGCCCTGTTGCTTGTTATTCTCCTCATCTGTGCTCTTTGAAGTGCATCCAGACTCAGAATGGCAGAGGTACAGGATCTTTCCAGGCCTCTCTGTATCAAAGCACACTAATATTACACACTGGTTATTAATGCCAGATTATTTCCCCACCTCAAGGCACCCAAGAGACCAGAATGAGAAGGAGGGTCTTAAAATTATGCAAACACGCTTATGAGCTGGCTGCACATTTACAAATATTTTTCCCAATTTGTGAGGCAGGGCACAAGCTTAATGAACTGGAAAAAAAAATCCATTCAGTGCTTTTAAACTCTTTGGTGAAACATTGTCGGTTTCCTCTATACATATGAAGGGATTTGTGGGAAGAAGTGGCTAAAGGCTTGAATGCTGATGCCACTTCAGATGTCTTAATGATGATCTCACACACCTGTTGCTTTTTGAGCAAACTCAAACTTCTCCAATCTGTGCAGGCCGCACAGCTAATATGTACCAGATTCAATCTTGTTCAGAAATATGTATCTCAAATATATGATCTAAAAAGCAATTGCCCTCATGTTTTGACACACGACAGCAATTGCAAGTACTTTTTCTGTCATACTTTCCAGGAATGTAATCTGAAGTTTTACAAAGTAACAATTATCTTTAGCAACACTGTGAAAGTGAATAGCACATAGCAGACACATACCATTATAAGCATATAGCAGTACAATATTGCTTAATATGATTAATATACATCATCATTTTCCAATACCTCCGTTTTCACAGTCCACAATACAGCACAAAAAAAAAAAACTTTTTCAAATTTATTTTTGCACGACAAAAGTGGAAGGAAGGCCAAAATGTAGAGAAAAAGATGTATCCAGACATAGCCTCATACAGTGTTGGGTAAGTTACTCTTAAAAAGTAATTAATTACTAGTTACTAATTACTTTCTAAATCCTATGTCAACCTGGACTAGTTAAGTGATTCAAGGATAGAAACGGCTCTTTTAATTAATTCAAATACATAATATAAAACTACATCAATTATTCTCATTAACTGACCAAAGTATTACAAATGTACAGGATACATAAAAACATGCATTTTAAAGTTAGACTTTACATTTTTATTTTAATTCCACTATTGTATTATATATAATTGTTCTACAGTCTTTACACAGTATTTAGTTCAGTTACATGTGAAGTAACTGTAATAAAATTACACAAAAAATAAGAGTAATCCCTTACTTTACTTTTTCAAGGGAAAAGTAATTAAATTACAGTAACTAATTACTTAGTAACTAGTTACACCCAACACTGGCGTCATATGCCCTGGATGATTAGATTTCTGCTAAATGCAAATTGAGTCAAGCAAATAGTCTAAGGCAGAGGTATTTGAGCTACAGTTTTAGAACAATCATATTAATATCATTTTATATATAAATATATAATTTATTGTTATATAATGTTATATTTTTTATTTATTTATATTAATATGATTAATGTTTAAATTAAATGTATAGTACATATTTTGGAAAAGTATTTTTACACATTGATATTTAGATAACTATTGGGGAAAGTTGGTACTCTACAAAAAGGCTTATAAATTTACTTTGAAATCATATTTGCCAAAAATTGCTAGTAAATTTCACAAATAATTACAAAGAAATGGCAACTAACACACTGAATTAAATTAAGTAGAAAGACTGAAATACTATTTTCTTGTAAAACGTTCTCTAAGTATCTTTGTTTATATACAACTTAGAACAATAATATTTTTACAATGTATATTTATAATAATTTATAATGAAAGACTTGCAGTCCCAGTGGAAACAATCCTGGATTGGGGTCAGGGCCGTGATCTGTTAATTGGTGACCTGTGCTCTAGAGGGTTCTAGCCCACTACGTCACTTATAAAAGCAAAAGGTTCAACCTGTCTGAACTAAAGAACCTGTTATTCAGCAGAATGAAATCTTATTGAATCTGAAATTATAACTTGACCGCAGGCTTTAGCAACCCAAGTATCACACTCCCCCAGTGACTGAACAAGCACACCTCCCTCCTGATCCCAGTGTGAGATGAGCGAGAAAGCAACAGGTCACCCGCTTGCACAGTATTTTTCTATTTGCTTTAGAAAATGCCAGGAATCCCTCTCCCCTTTGTTTTGCCTATGAATCATCTATTACCTTTTTCATTTGCGCAATTTACCGAGGTTGGGAGGTCTTCGCTGGGGTATAGTGACACTTGCCCTGGGAGGGGAGAACGAGTGCGAAATGCGAATGAAAGATGAGATGTGCTTCTGCTGTGTTTCCTTGTGTGGTACTGTATTATTAAGCCTTTTTAAACTATAGCAGATTTCATCCAGCAAAACAATTTCATGGCTCTTTTTCAGCTGGCATGTTTTGAAATATAAGGTCACTATTCCTCAACATTTAGAAACTATAGCCCTGTTTACAGCTGGTATTAAGATGCGTTTTGGTCGATCGGATCACAAGTAGACTGGTATTTTATTCTGTCTCTTTTGACCACTTTCAACCATTTTTGTCCTGATTTCTTTGAGGGAAGGGTCTATGGGTGGATAAATATGGGCTTTTTCAGATGTTTCGATCTAATGGACAAAATAAAATCACGCAATTTACATATGAATGTGACCGGACATGACGGAAAAACATGCGAAGAGCAGCAACTTTCGTTTCTGCTCTGATAGCAGCAAAACCGTGCTTGCCGCCGCGAGTGCGTGTTCAAAATAGAACATTGTGCTTGGTAAGTTTTTCGTCTTCAAACCAAACTTGGGTCTTCAGCCGACAAACTTTAAAGTTTCCCATCTGGATAGCGCGCTTCCCATAATGTTTATGCATTAAGTCAATAGAAGGGAAAATAGGCTATCTTTTCTGGCTGTTCGAACACATTCGACCACATGAGCATTTACACTACAAAAGCAATCTGGTCAAATGCGTTTTTTCGACTACATGTACCTCTGGAAGTGGTTAAAGTGGACAAGCTCAAAACGTTTTAGACCCCATTTACACCTGTATTTAAATAACTTGTGATCTGATCGACCAAAACGCATCTTAATACCAGGTGTAAACAGGGCCTATGGTACAGTTTCAGAGCAAATGGAACAAACAGTGCAGATTAGAATATGATTACAGTACGTGGGGAGTTTCAAAAGGAACAATTATAAATAAAAAAGTAAAATAGTCACATTTTAGTATATAAATAATACTCGTCATTGAAAAACGTAGTCACATTTGTGAGAAAGTGGCAGTTGTCAGATATAAAGCACATAGTGAGATATAAAACGATATGTATTGTGCAAAGCGCTATACAAATAAATGTGAATTGAACTGAATTGAATTATAATGTTTAACCCGTTCTCACTCCCAAGGTGTCAAAATCTGAAGCATGGTCAAGTGCCTTTCGCGTCACAATAAAGACGCTAAAGGTGCCCCTAGGCGTCATTTTTCGACACGCAGGGTGCTCCATTGATTTCAATGAGAAACCTTTGGCGTCATACACAGACGTGTTCCCAGGGCATGGGAACATTATCGTCATGATAAAATTATTTTGGGTTATGATTTTCCCATTTTGACATGTTGGAGTGTGATTCTCAATTTAATCAGCCAGCATAATTTTATTTACATTTATTTTATTTATGCTATTTAGACACGTTTGATTATGTAACCCAACCCCATCCCATCCTATCCCATCCCATCCCTAAACCTACCCATTTGTGTATTATATGATATAAAATACAGGATATAACAGGCAGATACGACTGCATGCGCAATTTATTCAAAAAGTACAAATATTCTAAGTGTTCCGAGGCCAAACGATTGATTTGTGTGAAGAAAACCCCCAAAATCGATCAGCATCTTCATCCGCCGAAGATCATCCACACATTCAAATTTCAAGAATTGCCACCCGAAGAACCGTTATGTTGGATTTCACGGAGTGTCAGGATCATCATTTCAGCGATTAAAACATTAAGATCAACTCTGTTCTTTACATGAAGATATCATATGACTTCAGAAGACTTGGAATGCAACATGAGTTAATACTTTTATATTGGTTTTGGTAATTTTTTGCAATGAATACCTGTGACTGTACTTTTATTTGCCTGTTACGTGTTTTATAGTTTAGAAGTGGGTAGGTTTAGGGTAGGAGTGGGGTTAGTTGCTCCAAAATATAAAAGTAGCCTATAAATATTCATAAAATCATGTCTACTTTTACAAATGCAAAGAATTAAATGCGTCTTGATCTGACGCATTGGGTAAACAACTGAAATCAATGGGGCACCCTGCACGTCGATATAGTGACGCCTAGGGGTACCTTTACCGTCTTCATTGTGACATGGAAGACACTTGGCAATGCTTTAGATTTTGATGCCTTGGGAGTGAGAATGGATTGCAATGTTACAATTTCTTGTAATGGAGACAATTAATGTCATATTTGTGAGAAAGTGGCAGCTGTGAGATAAAAAGTCACATAGTGAGATATGTTAAAATTTCTCACAATTGTAAGAATTAAAGTCGCAATTACGCAAAATAATGCTGAGTCATTACTGAGAGACATAATGTCACAATTACAAGAGGTAAAATAAATTGTGAGAAATACCATTTTAATGACATTATAAGAAATAAAGTTGCATGAAAATAACTTTTTTTTTTAAAAAAAAAGGTAAAGATTGATTAGAGGATAACAAATGTATCTGTTCCTCAAACAAAAATATTGCATGGCTTCTGAAGATTTGAAGTCATATGGCCCACTATTATGATAATTTTATGATGCTTTTTTATTTTATGGTGTCTGTTTTACAGCTTGATTGGAAAAACATGAGGGTGTGCAAATAAATTTAGGGTGAACTATCCTTCAAAGTGGAGGCAGAGGTATAGCAATACCGCTAGATGCTTGGATGAAGGTACCCATAAATGTAGCTGGTGCATATGTGTTTGTTTGACTGTGTGAGTGTGTATGATAGAGAGGGAGAAGGATAAGATCTGAATGATAAAGGTTGGAGTAAGAGAGAGAATGAGAGAAGGATCTTGTAATGAAAAGCAGATGTGCTGAATTCTCGTATTGTTCCCAAAAGAAAGCAGCTGGCCACTCTTGGCTCATCCTTCTAAATAAACATTCCGGGATGGCCGTGAGCGAACAAGGACCTGTTACTCATTAAGAGCTCCTCTCTCCTGCAACCCACTTTGAAGAGTTGCTGTAACGCTTCAAAAGTGACGCACAGAGAATGTGAAAACCGACTTTAAGAGTCTTATCACACCTCAATGCTGGGGGCCTTCGTTCAATGGGTTAGTGCTAAGAGATGAAGGCCAAATGTGGTCAGAACAATCCAGATGTTTGATGAAACTATACCAGAACATACAACAACAAAGATGTGTATGTACTGGCTTGAATTCAAGAGCAGCATAGATAACTCTCAGAGCAATAACACATCCAGCTGAAGATCCAAGTATTATGCTATCCTCAAATCAGAACCTAGGAGCACACATGGTGTCCTCAGATAAACTCTTGCTGCACACAATGTGTTCATTTGATTGGCAGCTGGTGGTGGGGAAAACACAGATGACAGAGGCATATGTTCAATACAATACTAATTTCCTTGACTTGACATTAGACTCCGCTTGTCATACAAAAGGTATCTACACAAACACAATGATTAGGTGACATTCATAGTACAAACCTCAATCCATCTTAACTTCATTAGCTTTAGCCATTAGCTTCATTACGTGACGCAACTAACTTTTCAGTGTTTCAGATGGTTATCAAAACTCACATGGCTGCAAACTCAGTGTTTGAATTGGACCAACTAGCTTTAGCTTCAATGATATCATATCTGTCCTTTCTTCAGATACATGTTTAAGGATGTTTGACATTTGCAATTGAGTACTAGATATCAAAATTAGCTGTTAAAGACAGAGATGTTTATGACATAGCAAGTAGGCCTGTCAGTATATGTACACAAATGCAGGCTCTGGTAAAGGACCGTGACTCACATCGGGACTGGCTGTGTACTTGTGTTGTAAAGTCCAAATTATACTTATATACTTACACTCACCTAAAGGATTATTAGGAACACCATACTAATACTGTGTTTGACCTCCTTTCGCCTTCAGAACTGCCTTAATTCTACGTGGCATTGATTCAACAAGGTGCTGAAAGCATTCTTTAGAAATGTTGGCCCATATTGATAGGATAGCATCTTGCAGTTGATGGAGATTTGTGGAATGCACATCCAGGGCATGAAGCTCCCGTTCCACCACATCCCAAAGATGCTCTATTGGGTTGAGATCTGGTGACTGTGGGGGCCATTTTAGTACAGTGAACTCATTGTCATGTTCAGGAAACCAATTTGAAATGATTCAAGCTTTGTGACATGGTGCATTATCCTGCTGGAAGTAGCCATCAGAGGATGGGTACATGGTGGTCAGAAACAATGCAGGTAGCCGTGGCCCAATTGGCACTAAGGGGCCTAAAGTGTGCCAAGAAAACATCCCCCACACCATTACACCACCACCACCAGCCTGCACAGTGGTAACAAGGCATGATGGATCCATGTTCTCATTCTGTTTACGCCAAATTTTGACTCTACCATCTGAATGTCTCAACAGAAATCGAGACTCATCAGACCAGGCAACATTTTTCCAGTCTTCAACTGTCCAATTTTGGTGAGCTCGTGCAAATTGTAGCCTCTTTTTCCTATTTGTAGTGGAGATGAGTGGTACCCGGTGGGGTCTTCTGCTGTTGTAGCCCATCCGCCTCAAGGTTGTGCGTGTTGTGGCTTCACAAATGCTTTGCGGCATACCTCGGTTGTAACGAGTGGTTATTTCAGTCAAAGTTGCTCTTCTATCAGCTTGAATCAGTCGGCCCATTCTCCTCTGACCTCTAGCATCAACAAGGCATTTTCGCCCACAGGACTGCCGCATACTGGATGTTTTTCCCTTTTCACACCATTCTTTGTAAACTCTAGAAATAGTTGTGCGTGAAAATCCCAGTAACTGAGCAGATTGTGAAATACTCAGATCGGCCCGTCTGGCACCAACAACCATGCCACGCTCAAAATTGCTTAAATCACGTTTCTTTCCCATTCTGACATTCAGTTTGGAGTTCAGGAGATTGTCTTGACCAGGACCACACCCCTAAATGCATTGAAGCAACTGCCATGTGATTGGTTGATTAGATAATTTCATTAATGAGAAATTGAACAGGTGTTCCTAATAATCCTTTAGGTGAGTGTATATACTCATATATACATTTGTCATCAGCACAGTATATGCATAGCCTGATTTTTCTAGTAGTTCTAAACTACTGGAGATGCAACAATAGATGCCCACACTGTTGAGCGCTTGTGTGAGATGTTTCAGAGTAAAAGGCATTTTTATCACTCATAACTTTCAGAAAGAAATAGCACAGACACTGGACAAGGATGAAGCTCCCCAGTGTGCATGTATCGTCTGGCTCTGTTCGTGCAAACTATCAAATGATTGTTCTGTTGCATGTCCCTGCAACTGAATTTTAATTGTATTAACTAGATTGTTCACTACCTGTCTAGCGACATCTTTATGTTGACATATAATTAATATAATTGAATTTGTCCTTTCAAACCTTCTATCGAATGTCATGATGTTTATTGAGTTGGCGTGCGACTTGCCTTTCAGCAATTTCATGTAAATTCCGTAAAGAAGGATTTTTAGGGAGCAAACGTTCCAGTTTACTGGAAGGATTTTACCGTAACACAAAGCGTAGCACAGCACACTTGATACCATCCAATTTTCCAAGGCTTACTTTAGAAAGTACTTTACTTTAAACAAAGCCATCTGTCATGGGATGCTAGAGATTAAAAGAGCATTAAATCATTTGGGAAGTAATGTATCTAAACACTCTGAATCCTCTGGGATAAACAAACAAAGAATATGAAACTACATTTAGCCAATTTAAGAGTTTTCTTAATAATACTTATCGGTACACTTTCAATATTTATGGAACATTACTTCTTTTTGTTTGTTTGTTTGTTTTCTTAAGTATGACAGTACATTAGGGAATACCAGATCTTTCAGTTAGTCTTCCCCTCCATATTAGATCTTCCCCTTCTTTAAATCCTCTTTGAAGACCCACTTTTATCATTATGTTTTTTTTTTTTGAGGGTGTACAATTTTCATGTCCGCTAGGTTTTTGTATCATTAAATGTCTAGTTCTTAAATCTGTTTTATACTACCTATATAGCATTGTAGTTTTAACTTCTGTTGTTTTTAAATGTGTTTTATGAACTAAACTAAACTAAATTAGAAGGCTACACCCTCACACACAGCCTCAGTCAGAGGTTCTGAAAGCTCATAATTCACGTACAGTATGAAAACTTGTGTGAAATCATACAGGAGAGAAGCCAGTCAGTTGAGTTTGTTTGTTACAGTGCTTGTATATTGTTGTCTTTCAATGCATATGATAATTAATTCTCAGAAAGTAGAACTGAAATGACATTCATTATAAGATGATTAGTTAAAGCATTTTAAAATGCACCTGTAGACAATTTGAATTTTCAATCATGAATTTTGTCATTGAGGATTTCTTAAAAATACTGTGCAAAAATCTTGTCTAGTCTCATTCTCGTGAGCCCAATCTTGTGTCTTGTCTCGTCTTGTGAGCTAAGTGTCTTGTCACACCCCTGATAAGGAATCTAATTATTGAGGCAAAAGACTTGTTATTTAATAGTCAGAATTGGACCCTAAACTATAGTGTGACCAAACAATTTATTAATCAATTAAAAAGGAATTTCTGTATGATATTATGCTGTAGCCACATTGGACCAGCGGTTTGGAAAATGGTAATGTGGCAAGCTGGACGAGTGATTGATAATGGCGTCACCTGCATGCCGCACCAGTCTTGAGTTTCTCACGGAGGAAGCATAAAAGGAGGAGCAAAGACAGTGGCTGAATCCGAAATCACCCCTAAACCCTCAATCACTATTCCCTATGTTAGCCTTTGAGTGTACATCGGCTGTACACTCGCTATTGCGGTGCAATGTGGGATAGAATGAGTGCACTCGATAACGTCCACTATGGTTTCAGACACCACTACAAATGGCTGTCTCCTCAAATAATGCCCTATTTGAGGGTATTGGGGGCGATTTCAGATTCAGTGAGTGAGAAACTTGAGACCGGTGAGGCGCGCAGGGGACACTTATTATCAATCACACCACCGGCCTCGCCCTGTTCTCACGGCCCACGGCCTCATACTGCTTGCCAAAAGGATGGATGGATGATTCAGCTGTGGGCCCAATCTTCTGGTGAGACGGCAGACGATGGAAAACATTCAGTGCGCCACTCTCACAGTGCCTTATGGGTAGCCTATTCTCTAGGCATTGAGCGTACATTGGTTGTACACTCATTATTACGGTGCATTGTGGGATTAAATAAGTGCACTCGATAACATCTTGCTGTCCCCTCAAATAGTGCCCTATTTAAAGGTATGGGGGCGACTTTGAACACAGCCATAAGCCGCGTTTCCACCGCGGGAACTTTCCCCAGGAACTAGGGACTTTGGGGTGGTACTCGGTGTAAGAGGCAATTTAATATGGCAATAATTTGTATATTATTATTGTTGATTCTGCAAGTAATAACTAAAAGTATTATTTTGTAACTTTCTTTGAGAGGCAATTCTGATATTTCCTGTGTTTATATATTTCAGTATTATTTCCTATGTTTTCTGATGTATAATTTCTGTTCTGTTTCTTTAATGGTTATGCCCACTTGTTTGAAGATTGAACTTGAACAGGTTCGGGCATAGGAAGAAAGGAAGAAACAGTTTTCTTACCGTCTTGTCTGTCATTCATGGTTAAAACTTGTGTTTAAACGTTTAAGGTAACACAAGATAAAGGTTTGACAAGTGTAATATCATAGGATACAGGAAACAACAGGATTTTTTGTGTTTGATTAAACTGGACCCACTTTATATTAGGTGGCCTTAACTACTATGTACTAGCATTTGAAATAATAATTTGATACAATGCACTTATTGTGTACATACATGTTTTTACATTGTACTTACATTTAAAAAAATACTTGCATCTAATTACATCTGTAATTAATTTCTGTAATTACATTTATAATTACACTGCTAACAATTCCCTTACGCCTAACCCTACCCTTAAATTTACCCATACCACCACACCTGTCCCTAACATTACCAGTACCCCACCTCAATATCAGCAACAGTGTTTTGCAATACAATATGAACACAATATTTACATTGTACTTATTTTCTGATGTAAGTACATAGTAGTTAAGGTCACCTAATATATAAGTGGGGCCCTCGCACTTGTTTATGGATTTTTGACTGACATCTTTGACGAGTAAGAACCCACTTTTCCTGCCACTATAATACAAGTGAAGTTAACCTAGGACTTTGAATCAACACTCAGTGTGTTTCGACCGCAGGAACCAGGGTCTAAATAAAGTTCCAGGTAAAGATTTCCCTCCTCAAAACGGCCCTGCTTGCGAGGTAGTACTTTTTCAAAGGAACTTTCAGGGGTGGGGCGCTGAACATGCTGATTGGTTGAGTTCATGCAGCATTTTATTTCAACCTAAAATTCTGTTGCGGTGCGTGCAGTAAAAGTCCTTTGCTATTCAAATCAACAATGGAGTTTAAAAAATACGACCGATGGATCGACGACGAGGTTCAGGCTTTATTAAGTTTATTTGCGCAGGACGAAATCCAGTGGGCTCTGGAAAGTTGCGCTCAGTCCTACGTCACCAGACTAATTTGATTAGTCTTCACGGTACTTTAGACCGCGATGGAAACGCAGACAGCAGCAGGTCTGGGGGAAAAAGAGTTCCTGGGAAAAAGGTTCCTGGGACAAATTGTTCTGGGTAATTTTGGTGGAAACGGGGCTATAGTTTGTCACGCTAGCTGCTATGTCACCTTAGATTTATACTGCCACCTGGTGGTATGGATGAAACATTGTTAAAAAACAATAGGTTTTTAGGTTACCAATGCCATTGTAAGTATGTGTTTACGCAATTTTAGTGTACGCAGAAGGTTTAGAAGACATGAGGGTAACAGAGATAAAATGAGTAGTATTCAGGTGGTTATTTGATCTCAACATGGCAGCCACATTGAAGCGTCCCACTTCATGTAAAATAAATAAAACATTAATTAGGCTACTTTAAAATTATATTAGTTAGAATACAGAGTATTCTATATAAGATAGCTATATAAGATATAGCTATATAAGATAGACTCAATCTTCAAATAAACAAATCAATGAGTATTTAATTAATTAATTAATTTATTTATTTATTTATTTTGTATTTGACTGATACTATGAGGTTTCAACCAGTAAATAAAACAGAAACCACATTAATGTATTGTAAAGAGCAGTGTGTTCACTGCCCACCCCATATCTGTCCTCCAAGTCGTGGTTTATTACTCTAGCGGTGCTGCACGCAGAGGGAGGTGTCCGAATGATATAGGAACATGTGTTGGAAGTGTGGAAGATAGATAATATAACACAGAGATTTATCCTACTTGTCATCCTCCTCCTCTCTCACCTTTCTCTATTCACTCACAGTTCATCTGGTGGATTTCATTTCTCAAGGGGTCTCGCGGTTCACCCCCAGCTGAGAATGCTTAGCAGAGATTCCTTAAAAATGCTGAGCTGTGCACTTTTCCCCTCCATCGCAAAGAGATTTCCTATTGTTCTACAATTTTTATGATTTGTCCAGAAAACTGAGGAATTCATTATACAAGGCTATAAAAAGTCTCTTTTGAACCAGCGGGAACCTTCCCTTGTTGGTTCATAATGATCAGAAGTTGTGATGTTTCACAAGAGGCTTTTGTATTGTAGTTTTTGTTTTCTGGCTTTGAAAATAACAATGAAACACTTCCATAAAACAGAGTTTGTCTTTGAAAGAGAGCAGTGATACATTAGTGGTCACTGCCTCTGTTTTGCATTTAACTTAATGTGGTTTGAGGGTTTCACCACCCAGTGATCCTCTTTTTGACTGATTCTGCCTTCCTTGGTGAGAAAGGCTGCTGTTGAGTCAGTTTTACTACAGATGAATGTATGAATCAGCTTGTGGTGGTTTATTGCAGGCCTAATTCACATTCCAGACATTGAATTGTACTGGTATACCAGAGTGGAATTTAAAGGGATCATGTCGTGAAAATGTAAACTGATAGTAAACTTAATGTTCATTGATGCCCAGTTCTGTAAGTGGCATGTGAATAATAACTCTGGAGCCGCAGAAATAGAATGTCATGTCATTGCTGATTGTATTGACAATAATGCACAGTCCAAAGGCATTACTAGCAACTATTCAGACTTCTGAGCTGCAATGTAAAAAGAAACAGACACACTTTTAAAAGCCCTCAAAAACTGGCCGCTGGTAAAAAACATCTATAATTTGTTGAATTATTTATATGATGTTTGAAAAAAAATATGGTCAGAATGCTTTTGAATGGTCATTAATGGATGACTTTTGAGTCCAGAGTAGTTACACAATATACCAGCAGGGGCTAATGCTAACATGCTAATAGGTCCAACTCTATCTCACGACCAATTCATACGTATTTATACGAGGTGGCTAATTTGTACGAATTCGTATGACCTCACTCGTATGAATTCGTACGATTTGTCTATACTGCAGTGATGGGTAGGTTTTAGGGGCGGGGTTAGGGGTAGGTCATTCGTACGTAATCATACGAATTGACCAACTCGTCAAATACGTACAATTTAGCAAAAAACGTACAAATTAGCCACCTCGTAAAATACATACGAATTGCCGTGAGATTGGGTTGAATGGGTCTCATAAAAGGTGATTACGGAGAAAAAATATTATAAATAATATGTATAGCATATATTATGTTATATTATATCAAAAGCCACAATATGCCTAAAGATTAATTGATTAAAATCTGTTATTTGAAAAAATTCTATCTCTCAAAAAGCTTTGGAAAGAATTTTCAATGTAGTGCACAACCTTTTATGGTTAAGTATTTTTTGGGTGAACTACCCTCTTACAGTGACGGTGAATGTAAAAATGTCATAATATTTAAGTACTCTGATCTAGAAGGGGAAAGTAGATGAAAGGTTTACTGAGTTCATTCACCCATAGTAGGTTATTCTGTGGTTGTGTTAATATATGCAGCAGGTAACATGAAAGGAATTTTTTTTTTTCTTCATACCACGTGCTCAAAAATCTCACTCTCACTTCATCTGCACCTTCTCCCTCTGAATAGTTTTCCCTTGAAGATGCCAAAAGCAACAAACAGTATGCAGAGCTCTTTAAGACAGGAGTTTCCACATCCAACATGCTTTCGCTCACTCCTTTCCCTTTCATTTCCCCTTCACACCCTTTGAAGATTGATATTTCTTACCCCGATACATCATAAAATCTCCCTCTAATAGCTGATCAGCTGGTAGGTAAAGAATTTCCTGTGGTCAGGTCAAGAGGTGAGAGGAAGGGTGAACGAATGGAAGAGGACGAGGGAATGAATGAAATTAGACACTCACTGGTTCACTGGGATACTGCTGACACCATTTAAGGTTGAGGCAATAGGTATAAGAGCACATTTCCATGTAATAAGCTCCTCTCACTTTCCCTTGGTCATAAAATACATATCCAAATGTGGCCACTAGTGAGGCCATGCCAACCATTTGTTTGTATTTATTTTTGCGATGTTAAATCTTCCTAATCTGTCTCTAAACTTTCTCTTCACAAGTCTGAATACGTGTCTGGCTCTTCTGTCAGCCAAAATATTCACTATTATTTTATATTTTAACATATTTTAATATAATATATATTTAATGTAATATATTCCTGTGATGGTTGAAATGTTCAATAGCTTTAGTGTAGCCAAGACTTTAAGGTGGGCCTATACAGAAAAATGAATTTCAGAATTTTAAATTACATTGACAGACACTTTTCCAAATGCACTCAAGTTATCAGTTCATATACAGAATCAATCCCATTGTATTGGCATTGCTTGTGCCTTGCTTCATTGAGTCATTATATAATATCAGTGGCGTGCGGTCCATATAAGCTGCGAATACGGTGCATACCCAAGCCATTTGTGGACTCACTGATTAGAATTAACACTATAAATTACTATAAATTCCCTTGTTTGAGGTGTACCATAAAGCTTACATGATAAAATGTTGGTGATACATATGTAACTCTCTGCCATTTATTTATTTGCCAAACAACGGTAATTTTCTTCCAAACACCACTCACTGATAGTAGGTAAGCAGATCCACAGCAGCTTTGGCGCCTATCCTTTGTTGTTATGTATCGTCGTCACTGTCCCGCGCTCTCATTGGTTTGCTGGTATATGGAGGATTTAACACGCAGGATAAGCTGTCCGTTAATCGCTCGTCCAAGCGAAAAAAATTGCTGTTACTGTCAGATCTCGATCACTGAAAATCACATTGTATTTGATACAGAATTAACTAGACTAAATCAAGTGAAAAAAGTCATAACTGGAACTATTTTCATAGTATTTTATTTTTTTAACAAAAACCTATAAACTGTTAAAGACATACCTACTGTAAGCAGACCTGTTCAAGGGCCAGCCTTCATTCCCCACGTGCATCAATGAGCCTTGGCCACCCATGACCCTGTGGCCGGTTCACCACTGTTCCTTCCTTGGACCACTTTTAATAGATTCTGACCACTGCAGACCGGGAACACCCCACAAGAGCTGCAGTTTTGGAGATGCTCTGACCCAGTCGTCTAGCCATCACAATTTGGCCCTTGTCAAACTCGCTTAAATCTATACACTTGCCCATTTTTCCTGCTTCAAACACATCAACTTTGAGGACAAAATGTTCACTTGCTGCGTAATATATCCCACCCACTAACAGGTGCTGTGATGAAGAGTTAATCAGTGTTATTCACTTCACGTCATAATGTTATGCCTGAACGGTGTATATATAGGATTATACTAGGGCTGTGGCTGTTATAACATGCTATATTGCTATATTATAACATGTGAACTCAGAGACTAGGAAGAGATGGATCAAAATACAGAAGTATTTATGAAAGTAATATCAAAATACAACAACTCAGAAACTGGAAAACAAAACACAAGGAGACTGAACTGTGAACACCAACATACAGCCATAGAGGTCAAGGCCCAACAATGACTATAGGAAACACTGAGATGTAAATACACAGGATAACAAGTGCTAACAAGGAACAGGTTAGAGTAATCAATCACTAATGAGACTAACAAGGGTAACTATGGAAACAATAAGGTAGCTATGGAAACAAAGACAAACAAGAAATAATCAGAAAAAAATCAAACTGACTACAAAATGGCGCTGGAAACAGGAAAAGAACCGGACAGAATACAACCTAAAAGTGTAACATAAATATGTATGTGTTAATGTGGCTCTATTTTTTTATTTGTCTTGGTTTTACTATCTTATGTACTTGGTAGACTTTGGCCTGTCCAGCTTTGAAAACAAGGTGTCTATGTCAGCAGCTGCTCTGCTCTATTTTCTGTAGATATGATGTTGTCATCTTCCTCTGTTTTCAGAGTTGGCCATCTGGTTTGCTTATCTCTCCGGTGCATGGCAGTGGTGGTGTTTTCTAACTTTGAGGTACACCAGCCAGTTCTGCGTCAATCAGTAACTTCTGCACACAGCTGCGAGGTATGATAAAAAAACTTGGTTTTGTTTAGGTTTGTCTACATGAAAATTTGTGTTTACTTGCTTCACTCTCGTTCACACACATATCCATTGTGGAACATTTCTTACTCTAAATTCTTAATGTTTTTTATGTTTATTTATTTAATAGGGACAATGCATGTTAATCAGTACATCAGTATAAGATACAAAATGTAACATGCCGAATTATAGCAACATTGCTGATTTACATCCATATTCCCCAAGTAAATTCCAATTTTCACTTCCCTTAAAGGGAATACAGTAGGCTACTGTTTGACCAAATTTTGTGTGCCTATATGGCACTTCACAGTCCCCTCTAGAAATTGGTCCTAGTACCAATGCCACCACCAACTCTCTGTTTAATATGCATATTTATTATTTAATATGCATTTAAAGGCAACCCTATGAAAGACCTTATTAAAAATAAAAAAAATTAAAGCTCGAAAGATTATATTTTTCCAAAATGTTACAATGATGAAATGGGGAAAAAAAGGTTTTCTATCAAGTGTTGTACCACCTGCAAATGACCAGCTAGTGAAGCACTACTCAATATGTGAAACAAATCATTGAGGGTAAGAACAACCTAGCAGCATCAACTGTCAAAAAATGCCTTTTTTTCTTAAAGGGTTAGTTCACCCAAAAATGAAAATTCTGTCATTATTTACTCACCCTCATGTCGTTCCAAACCCATAAGACTTTTGTTCATCTTTGGAACACAAATGAAGATATTTTAATGAAATCTGAGAGCTTTCTATCCCTCCATTGACAGCTACGCAACTACCACTTTGATGCTTCAAAAAGTTCATAAAGACATCGTAAAACTAATCCATATGAATTGAGCGATTTAGTCCAAATTTTCTGAAGAGACTCAATCACTTTATATGATTTACAGATTGAATTAGGGCTTTTATTCACATATAAACATTGATCAGCGAACCTAAACAGAAGCTCAACCAAACCTGCTTGACATGCGAAAACAAACCTCTTGCAGATGCTCACACATGCTGTGTAACATGAGAATGAACCTCATTGGTTCTTGGAGAAGCTCAAGCGTGCTGAATAACACACAAGAATGAACCTCATTGAGCTTCCGTTTACCATAACTGATGTGTGAGTTGATGAATGTTTACATGTGAATAAAAGCCTAAATTCAATCTGTTCATCATATATAGCGATTGTGTCTCTTCAGAAAATTATTTGAGTATAAATAGCATAATCTGCATACATTTGTACATTAACATTATTACATACTTTAGGTAAATCATTAATATACCGTGTGAATAAAACTGTGAAATAGAACCTTGTTGAACCCCTATAGTGCAGTCAAGGTATGAAGATTTAGTGCCATTAACACACACACATTGCTTTCTATATGAAAGATATGATATCATCCAAAAGAATTGCAAAAGAATTGCTTCTTCTGAGAAATTAAAATGAGTTAAGATAAAAGAACCTGTTGGTTAACAGTATTAAATGCCTTCTTAAAGAAGGCCTTGCCAACACAGACACTCTTATCCAATAAACAATGGGTGCAAAGGAGTATGGCCTTTATTTAGATGTTTAGCCAATAACAATAATTGGACGAATCACATTCAAAGTCATGCATGAAAAAATACACCTCATGCACATATAAATAGTAACATTCATATGATGCAAGTGTGCGTGACTCTGTGTATGTCAACATTTCCAATTCAATGAAAGGTTTTAATATAAGATGGAACGGCACGTATTGTAAGGTCATTGGGAATGACCCGTCTAGATTTATTTTCCTCCCCAAGTTCCATGATTCATTTTATTGCAGTTGACATCTCCATCCCTAAGCAGCAGACCCTTGCAAACTTCGCACAGCTGCGCACAACTTAAAGACCATCCCTCAACACCAGCGGTACTATAGCCAAGTGTGTGAGCGTGTTCACAAACGCTAACTTGTCCCAAGATAGTCTTCACTCTGTAGCCAGTAGCTTTTGTGCACGTGTGTCAGCATGGATTTACGTGAATAAATTTTGTGTCAAAATATTTTTTCAGACCTGCCCTGAGGTGCCGTACCCTCCATTACCAGAGTAATGGGTGTTTATTGTGAAACTCAAGCACTGTGTTTAGTTGTGAGAGAACTGTAATTTACTTTAGAGGAATAGTATACCCAAACATATCTGCATGGCATGGGTGTGTGTGTGATTTGTTTGGATGGTGTGTTGAAATTGACAAAATAGAGTTGGGATTTGGGATGTTTTTGTGTGAAGTGTTGAAATTGAATCATAGATGTGAAAGACAATAAGGACAATGGTGATGTGATTGTGTCGGCATGTGTTGATAGTTTCTCCATCTTCAAGCCAAACCGATCGCTTAATTACTGTTAACAGTAAATCCTCAACACTGCTAAATAAACATACTGGCCTCTAATAACCCTCATTGTACTGATGTTTCCTGAACAATCAAAAAAACAAGTGCAAATATATTCATGCTTCACATGTGAACCAGCCCAAAATATTGTCCCACAGAACCACTTCATCAACAAAACTTATGACAAAGCACTCAGAAAGGAAAATTTCCTTATAAGTATAACATCATATGGAGTATTAAATAATGTATTTGAATCTAAAGTATCACAAATCTTCTTTCCTGCATGCCTTTTACGTAGTGTCTATTTACACCAAGTGCAAATAGCTAGTCTTGTTGGCAAGTGCTATTTGCACTAGTTCCCTTTCAGTCGGTCACGTTCGACGTACGTCGGAACTGACCGACGAATTGGGATCTGTTTTCAGAGACCAATCTACTTCGAGTGATTAAAAACGAGCCAATGGACATTGGCATGCGGTTCACGCATTCCACGCACCGCCCCGCAGCGCGGGTATAAATACGGAAGTGGAACACCGCATCATTGCTTTTAACTTCGGAGCCGAACGGTTTGCTGTATCAAGCTGTTTCTACGAAGAGTGTTTAGACGAGTCTCGAGGAGGATCGCTCTCTTACCTGAGTGCTGGTGTGACGGCGCGAGTCAGCGAGTGGCCGCTGCAACATACACTTGTTCCCGTGTTGGTTGGCTGGGCGTTACCGTTCTTTGAGTGCTCACACGCAGGCTTGCAATCGGACTGCTGTGAGCCGCGGCCATCTCCCTGAGTGCTTCAGCACTTCTAAAAGAGCATTTCCTTCTAAAAGAGCAACACGGTTTGACCCTGCGTCTTTTTCAAGATGTCATTCAAACCGTGTGTTTCTGGATGCGGTTGTTTCCTGTCCTCATTTGACGGCCACGATCTCTCTCGCATATAAACATGTGTGATTGCGTTCGTGGGTGATTCATGTTCTCTCAGGAGAACGTGATCACGTCGGCGCGTTGTTCGTCTCACCTTTCTCGTAATGGCTTGAGCGTTCAGCGCGCCGTGTGCCGTCGAGCGCCTGCTGACAGCGGGGGTTGTCACGGCAACCCAGCGCGTCACTCGGCGCTCTAGATGCGCGGTCAAGACTATGAAACCTCAAACGGGTTGAGTCCCTTCGCCTATTCCCCGATCTAGTTTATTTTCTGGTGCACCAGAAAAGGGCTACTTCGGCTAATAAGCCTTGGTGACCTGAGGATTACAGTGGGGCTTCCCCGCCGGGTACATCTCCTCGGGCCCCCACTCCTCTATCGCATCACGTGCGTGCTGAGACTTTGTCGTGGGTGGTTCATGTTCTCTCATGAGAACATGGCCACGTCGGCGTGTTGTTCATCTTGCCTTTTTTCATAGGGGCTTGAATGTTCAGCGCGTCGTGTGCCGTCTGACGGCCACGCTCACTGTCTCACATGCCTGCTGGTAGCTTACAGATGGGATTGCTGGTCCTAAAAAAAAGGGGGGCCAGCGTTTCGTTTGGGGCTCTGGCAGAGGACAGATGTCAATTGCTGCATCGGAGAGAGGGCTGTTATGCGCTGGAAATGGTAATGCTGAGTCTCACACTATAATAGTGTGTGCTCGTGCTGAATCAGATTCAGAGTTGACAGCCATGCTTTCCTGGGCGGCTGAGGCGTAGTGCAACGCGTAAATCGCCTTGCCTTCCCCTGTGCCTTCTTTTTCCCAGATGTGCATCGGAAAAAGTTTAGCAGTGTGGAACTATTTGGTGTCAAAATATGGAACACCAAAAGGGCCATAAACTGTATAAATTTTTTTCCCTCTCTCACTACCCTCTGTCCTGCATGCACGAGGGTAGTCCCGGCCCAGGGGTTATGCAGGAACTGCGTGTGGTGATGGACCTCGCTCTCTGGGTGACGAAAGTCACTGCACGCTCCCTGGGTCAGGCGATGTCCACACTAGTGGTCCAGGAATGTCACCTGGGGCTAAACCTGGCAGATATGCGTGAGCCCGACTAAGTGCGGTTCCTCAACGCCCCTGTCTGTCAGGCTGGCCTCTTCGGCGACGCCATCGAGAACTTCGCCCAGCAGTTCTTGGTGGCCCAGAGGCGGACGGAGGTGCTTTAAAAAAAAAAATAAATTTAAAAAAAAAAAAAAAAAATTTTTTAAAAAGCAGCGCCTCCGCCTGCTTGTCGCCGAGGGCGTCCCCCTGCGTCTGCCTCTGCCCCTGCTAAGCCAAGCAGCAGCCTCCACCTAGGCAGCAGGTGGCCGGGCACAAGGGAGGCGCCCAACCCGTTCAGGGTCCCGCGAAGTCCGCTGGCAAGCGCAAGGGCAAGCGGCCCTGAAACGGGCAGCCCAGTGAAAAGGGGATCTGCTCTTTGGGAGACGGTGTCCACACCCCTCCCTTGGTTTCGGTCCTGCCGCTGGCTCTCCGGAGTCCAGCGGTACCCACATTCTCAGAGCAGTTTCTTCCCTTCCTGGGCCCCGAGAGGGCCAGGTTGGCAGTGTGCGACGCCCCCGGGCCTTGCCGCTCCTTTCCTCTCCTCTCCCCCTCGCCAGGGGGCAGCAGTGTGGGCACCGAGAACGCCCCCGGGCCTTCTCACCCACACTCTGCCCCACCCTGGAGTACTCAGGCAACACTCCGGGCCGCCTCCGGGCCTCCCGAGTCGGGTCTGCGTACTCCACCTCGCTGCCCCACCCCGGGTACGTCTGTGGTGCCGTTGGTCCCGCTTGTTCGGTCTCTGGGGGCCTGGCTAGGTCCCCCAGACCGTCTCGCTGGCTCATCCGTACCATCAGACTCGGCTACGCGATTCAGTTCGCTTGCCGGCCTCCCAAGTACAGGGGCATCCTCTTCACCACCGTATGGAGCAGCGATGCCCATGTCTTGCGGTCAGAGACCGATGTCCTGCTGGCGAAGGACGCGATCAAGCCGGTTTCTCCAGCCGATATGAGGTCGGGGTTCTACAGCCCCTACTTCATTGTGCCCAAGAAAGGGGGTGGGTTAAGACCAATCTTGGACCTGCGTGTCCTGAATCGGGCCCTGCACAAGCTCCCATTCAGAATGCTAACGCAGAAACGCATTTTCGAATGCATCCGTCCCCAGGATTGGTTCGCAGCGATCGACCTGAAGGACGCGTACTTTCATGTCTCCATTCTCCCTCGACACAGACCGTTCCTTCGCTTTGCGTTCGAGGGGAGGGCATTTCAGTACAAAGTCCTGCCCTTCGGGCTGTCCCTGTCGCCTCGCGTCTTCACGAAAGTCGCAGAGGCAGCCATTGTTCCGCTCAGAGAACGCGGCGTTCGTATTCTCAACTATCTCGACGACTGGCTCATACTGGCCCAGTCCCGGGAGCAGTTGTGCGAACACAGGGACCTGGTGCTACGTCACCTCAGCCTGTTGGGCCTTCGGGTCAACCGAGAGAAGAGCAAACTCTGTCCCACACAGAGGATCTCTTATCTCGGTATGGAGCTGGACTCGGTCAACCGGACTGCGCGCCTCACAGAGGAGCGAGTCCGGTCAGTGTTGAACTGCTTGAATACGTTCAAAGGCAGGACAGCGGTCCCACTGAAATTCTTTCAGAGGCTCCTGGGGCATATGGCATCTGCAGCCGCGGTAACGCCGCTCGGATTGCTTCATATGAGACCGCTTCAATGCTGGCTTCACGACCGAGTCCCGAGATGGGCGTGGCAGCGCGGCCAGTACCGGGTCTCAGTTACTCCTTACTGTCGCCAAACCTTCAATCCGTGGGCGGACCCTGCCTTTCTACGGGCCGGAGTGTCCCTAGAACAGGTGTCCAGGCATGCTGTGGTTTTCACGGATGCCTCTTCCACGGGTTGGGGGGCCACGTACAACGGGCACAGTTGCGGGTCTGTGGACGGGGCCCCAACTGCGTTGGCATATCAATTGCCTAGAGCTTCTGGCAGTACGTCTCGCCCTGGGCCGCTTCAAAAGGCCGCTACAGGGAAAACACGTTCTGGTCCGTACGGACAGCACTGCGGCCGTTGCGTACATCAACCGTCAGGGTGGTCTACGCTCCCGTTGCATGCTCCGGCTCGCCCGCCATCTCCTCCTGTGGAGTCAGAAGCGTCTGAGGTCGCTTCGGGCCATTCACATCCCAGGTGCGCTGAACCAGACAGCCGACGAGCTCTCTCGTCAGCCGACACCTCCGGGAGAGTGGCGACTCCACCCCCGGAGCGTCCAGCTGATATGGGACCTCTTCGGAGCCGCGCAGGTAGACCTGTTCGCCTCTCCGGACTCGACCCATTGCCAGTTGTATTACTCCCTGTCCGGGGGCACCCTCGGTACAGATGCACTGGCGCACAGCTGGCCCCGGGACCTACGCAAGTATGCGTTTCCCCCAGTGAGCCTTCTCGCACAGACACTGTGCAAGGTCAGGGAGGACGAGGAGCAGGTCTTGTTAGTTGCGCCCTACTGGCCCAACCGGACCTGGTTCTCCGAACTCTCACTCCTCACGACAGCCCCTCCCTGGCCGATCCCCCTGAGGAAGGACCTGCTTTCTCAGGGGCGGGGCACTCTATGGCACCCGCGTCCAGACCTCTGGAGACTCCATGTCTGGTCCCTGGACGGGACGCGGAGGTTCTAGGTGGTCTGCCACAGGCAGTGGCAGACACCATCGCTTCAGCTAGAGCCCCCTCTACAAGGCACCTCTATGCGCTGAAGTGGAACCTGTTCATTGAATGGTGTTCTTCCCGCCGGGAAGACCCCCGAAGGTGTTCGATTAATGTCGTGCTTTCTTTCCTACAAGATGGGTTGGAGAGAAGGCTGTCTCCCTCCACCCTCAAAGTGTACGTCGCCGCAATAGCGGCGTATCACGATGTAGTTGAAGGTAAGTCCTTAGGTAAGCACGACTTAATCGTCAGGTTCCTCAGAGGTGCGAGGAGACTAAATCCTCCTCGGCCAACCTCGGTACCCTCTTGGGACCTAGCCCTGGTGCTCAGAGCGCTCCAGGGCCCTCCCTTCGAGCCTTTACAGTCAGTCGAGCTAAACATCCTGTCCATGAAGACAGTGCTCCTGATTGCATTGGCCTCAATCAAGAGGGTAGGGGACCTGCATGCACTTTCGGTCAACGAATCGTGCCTAGAATTCGGGCCGGCCAACTCTCACGTTGTCCTGAGACCCCGGCCTGGATACGTGCCCAAGGTTCCCACCACTCCCTTCCGGGACCAGGTGGTGAACCTGCAAGCGCTGCCTTCGGAGGAGGCAGACCCAGCCCTAGCTTTGCTCTGTCCCGTCCGCGCTCTTCGCGCCTACGTGGACCGAACTCAAAGCTTTAGAACCTCAGAACAGCTCTTCGTCTGTTACGGAGGCCAGCAGAAGGGAAAGGCTGTCTCCAAGCAGAGGTTAGCCCACTGGATAGTGGATGCTATCGTCTTGGCTTACCAGTCCCAAGACGTGCCTTGCCCGCTCGGGGTGCGAGCTCACTCCACTAGGAGTGTAGCCTCCTCCTGGGCGCTGGCTCAAGGCGCCTCGCTGACAGACATATGTAGAGCTGCGGGCTGGGCGACACCTAACACGTTCGCTAGATTTTATAGCCTCCGTGTAGAGCCGGTATCTTCCCGCGTCCTCGCCCCCAGTGGCCAGTAGCGCTAAGTACCCGTTCTAGTGTCGGCTTGCATACGCCACTCCCGCCTCCGGGCCGGATACGTGCGTCTATTGTCTCCAGTTGTGTTCCCCGGAAACGGCTAACCCTGTCGAGCTCCTCCGTCACCCTTCGGTGTCAGACGTTGCGGCCGTCTGACATCAGGCCTACACCCGTATGCTTGTGGAACGTGTGTGTTAGGCTGGGTTCCATATGTAGCGGTTCCCTAACGGCAACCCCATATGTGTATTCTCCACGGTACCAGCTACCCTACTCGGCTAGCCCCGTGTCTTTCCCTTGACAGAGCCCGCTCTGTCGTCTCTGGTGGTGTTCTTCCCCCCTGGGACCAGGTTGGATCCACCCCAGAGACTGCCATAGGTAGCACTACCCTGCTAGGTTAGTCCTTATGAGTAATTCCACCTCTCCTTCCACTGAAGGACGTGGCTCCGCAGCGTACCATCTCCTGAGACGGGCACGCTTCCCAGCGTTATCCAATAGTCACGCTGAGTGGGTGTTGCAGGAACAGCAGTGACTGGCCTCCCTGACTGGAGCCCTGACTTCCGCACCAACCTAGGTGTGGTCCAGCGAGCTCGGTCAGGGCGCTGGAAGGGCCAGCATCTCTGGCGTGTTAGTAGGGATCCCAATTCGTCGGTCAGTTCCGACGTACGTCGAACGTGACCGACTGAAAGGGAACGTCTCGGTTACGTATGTAACCCTCGTTCCCTGAAGGAGGGAACGGAGACGTACGTCCCGTCGCCAGGTGCTGTGCTTCAGCTGAAGGCCGAGTCACCTATCTCGGCTCCTCAGTTGAAAAGCAATGATGCGGTGTTCCACTTCCGTATTTATACCCGCGCTGCGGGGCGGTGCGTGGAATGCGTGAACCGCATGCCAATGTCCATTGGCTCGTTTTTAATCACTCGAAGTAGATTGGTCTCTGAAAACAGATCCCAATTCGTCGGTCAGTTCCGACGTACGTCTCCGTTCCCTCCTTCAGGGAACGAGGGTTACATACGTAACCGAGACGTTCCGCCTAACAATGCCTGGTTGGGCCAAACAAGGTTAAAAAAAGACACACAAATTTCAATATCTTTAGTGGTATAGTCAGTAGAGAGTAAGGCTTGTGGATCAAGGTTTTGACTAGATCGACCCAGGTTCGAAACTTTCTTTTGCTGAGCTCGCTCTTCTCCCTTTTCTCATCACATATCACATCGGAAAGGCATTTACTTTTAATTAAGAAAATGTAATAAATTGCCTAACGAAATGTTTAAGAATAATAAAAGCATTTATTGAGTAGGGTTAGGGATAGGTGTATGGAGGGCTTTTATTGTCCCATTAAGGCTGCATCCATTTAATAATTTTAATAAATATAATAATTTACACTCTATGTTATTATTGCATCCTGTTAATGTACAACAATACTGAGGTGCAAATAGTATGTATCTGTCAAAATAAAGTACTATCGCTATTTGTACTTAGTGCAAATTTGCACTTAGTGAAAATAGCCACTGCCTAGTTTTTAACATTTTTCTTAAATATACATTTTATTTGTTAAAGAATCCAAAAAAAATGTATATGTTTAAAAAAAATAAATAATAATAATTAGCCTAAGCAGCACAACTGTTTTAAACATTAATAATGAAAATAATGCTTTTTTTTTAGCAACATTTACCAACCCAATCTCACGGCAATTTGTACGTATTTTATGAGGTGGCTAATTCGTACAAATTTTTACGACCTCACTTGTACGAAATCAAATGATTTTTGCTAAATCATACGTATTTGACGAGTTGGTCAATTCGTATGATTTCGTACAAATGACCTACCCCTAACCCCGTCCCTAAAACCACTGCAGTATAGACGAATCCAGATGAGTGAGGTCGTACGAATTCGTACGAATTAGCCACCTCGTACAAATACGTACAAATTAGTTGTGAGATAGCGTTGCATTTACATAAAAATCAAAGGTATGATCTGGAAAAACAGATATCCATTTTAATCTGTGGGAAAGTCGCCCCCTGTCAAACCCACAATTGAAATGTGACTTTCTAGCATGCTTCCTGAACGACCGCAGATATGAAAACATACTATGTACCAAGGCCGTAACCATGTCTTAGACATTGGAGGGACCAAAGTTGGGGTTTAAAATTATTAAAGGATTGCAAAATTGACTTTTATAAGGTGTTTGAACACAGATGTGTGTCCACAGTGTGTGTAAACAACTAGCCTATAATGGTAAAAATCCACCCAATACTTTTTTTTATAATCCCATCAATCATTATCAATCTCTCATAACACGCTGTTCCAGATTTTCCCCTACTCCTACGAAAGAGTAGGGAAACCCCGCCCATGACTGTTGATGATCTGCTCTTTTAGCATAGACACACCCCTGAGTGAGAAGCACAGAGACCGCCATTTCTGTTGACTCGCTGTATCAGCTAGCTAGAGTATTACATTGTCTGCGCCAAAAACATTACAAATGTTCTGTTGTTGGATGTACCAAGGAACATACGAGTCTCCTTAGACTCCCGGCATCCGAGCCACTGGGGACACCGTGGTTAAATTTCATTTTTGAAAGAAATGTGCCTAAGAATGTCGGTAAAATTGTATATATTTGCGCAAATCATTTTACGCATGACTGCTTCACCAACGAGGGTCAGTAGTACAACACTGGATTTGCGGAAAAGTTGTTTCTGAAGGATGGGTCAATACCAACGCTTTGTGCTCTAACTTCATATCCAGAACAAGTAAGGATAGAACTTCATATTTTGTGAATGTTTGCAAATTTCCTTTCTGAATGAGCTTTCTAGAATGCTGTACGGCTAATATGGCTAAAGTTACTATAGTCTCTGACTGTATTCACAGAGATTAGAGCTACATTAGTTTTATCCTGAAAACGCTCACCGTCTGCGTAATTCATAAACGCACATTTATTATGCATTGTATAGTCAGGTGACGAATGTGTTACGTTCCCACATGAGCACCTATACAACAATTTATAGATTAACATGGCGGAACATGCTAGTCGATGAGTTGAATCAACGTAACATCCACTAACCATTCAGAAACATCCAGGTGCAGTCTAAAAGTTGCAACCTCTTCCTGAGTCTCTCCATCAGTGTCCGACTCCAGTTCAAACATGCAAGGCTGCTCTCCACAACTGGTTATTTTTGACATTTAGACTGAGTGAGATTTGTTTTGTTGTTGACGTTGTATCCGAAGCTTGTGTAAAGGAGCCACTTTCTTCTAGAAGGGGGGCGGGGAGCAGCGGCTCATTTGCATTTAAAGGGAAATGCACAAAAAACGGCACGTTTTTGCTCACACCCAAATAGGGGGAAATTTGACAAGCTATAATAAATGATCTGAGGGGTATTTTGAGCTGAAACTTCACAGACACATTCTGGGGACATCAGAGATTTATATTACATCTTGTGAAAAGGGGCATAATATGTCCCCTTTAAAAGGAATTTAAGGAAATAAAGAAAAAGAAATAAGAACGGTAAAAGTTCCAGTTCTATTGTAGTTATGAAGTAAACTATTGGCAATTTAAAAAAAAAAAAATGATATGCACATATTCACTCTTATTTTCTTATCTGCCTATGTAAAAATGCAAAATGTTTCTTGTCACGTCATATTCAGTTATGATTTACAAAAATAATGTCATTTTTCAATTCAAAATGGTGAAATGTCATAAAAAATATCAAGTAATTTGCATCACTCAATATTACTGTTGGTCGCTGAACATTTTGATCGTAAAACAGTTGTCAAATATTAAATCTTTAGCTACTAACGACTTTTGTCATCCTAGCAACAAACACCGGTGTGTAATCGAGTACAGCAGAGCAGAATCAACAATATCAAATATTGATTGGTAATTTGGTAATTTCTAATTATTCATATTTATCCGTTAAATCCCTTTCACATACTTTAGACAGACATGTCCATTTCCCTCATAAAGCTCCACCCCCTGCCCTCCCCTCCCTCTCCTGCAGGAATAAGTGAGCGCCATGAGGAATGGTGATTTTAGTTAATCTGGTTCACTGGATACTAGAAAATAAAACATTGGGCAATTGAGTTTTGAGCAGTTTGTTTAGTTTGTATGTGTGCAAGGAGCACAGTGTGAATTGCCATGAATTTCCTCTGTTTTAACCATTAATCTGGTCAAACTGACGCTGCACACTGGAGAGTCATCATGTCCAGTTTGAAGTGTCTGAAAGCACCATTTCGACTAAAGCATTTCTTTCTTCATGAAGTATTTCAGTTGAAAGAAAAGAAAAAAATGTGACATGTCTGTCAGCACTTCTAGATGCCATGAGCAGAAAGAGCTCTTAAAGACCCCATGAAATCAAACTTTGTAGCTTTTAGTCCATGTGTGTTAGCTTTGAAGCTAGGCATATATTAGTGATAACTGAACCATTAACAGACATAGACATTTTTTACAAAATTTACATTCTCTGTTTTGGAGGGGAATGGCCTAAACATATACTGTAGATGACTCATTCTGCACTACACAAATCCAATAAAATGCTCTTTTGACTAGCAGCCATTATAATTAATGTGACATAAATGAAAGCTTGTTGGTTCCCTAAAATAGAGGGACAATCTATAATATCAATCTCTTTTTCAATAGGAAATATTTCAAAACACATGGAAGAAAATTTCATTTGTGATTATTTTTTAAAGACTTCCATGAAAGAAATTTCATGGAGGTCTTTAAAAAAAGTGGGCCTGCATTGGGCAGCTGTGCGTCTGTGTGAGGTGGCATTCTGGGAAATTCAAGCAAGTCTGAAGCCAACTCCTGAAGAGAAAAAAGAAACAGCTGAGGAAAAACAATGATGCTGCACTGATGTTTTCATCTGTTAACTGTTCAGCTCTCCTCTCCTTCATAAGCTTGATCATTGTCAATGCCTGCACGCCAAATCATCATTTATAGAAATCTTCAAAGAGTATCTAGGCATTTATCTGTTTAATTTATTCTTCAATCAGCAGATCCAGAAATGGCTGATCTGTGTCTCAAAGATGTATGGTGGAGAAATCATACAGGAAAGTGTCCCTGTGGAAATTCTTCTGTAGTTAAGGCCAGTTTCCCCCCGTAAGCCTCTGTTATGGCCTGGAGAAGTCTTCAGGACTGGTACACAGGGGATCGCCCTGCTACAGCCTTATACATATATCTTCTTACAAAAACACTGGTCCTTCACAGGTCTACAGCAGCCCGCTGTCTCCATCTGCACCTTGATACACAACTCAAAGTGGGTTAACTTCAATGTTTGGGTTTTTGGTTTATAGAAAGTTTCAAGCTTATTGGGTGTTTCAACTTTATGTAACAATTTTTTTAAAATAGTAATTGTACTTCTGTTCCTCAAATCTTGTTGGTCGAGCAGCTGATATACACTGTAAACCCTAACGCTCAAAATAAATAATTGGTTTGAGAGCCAACTCAAATTAAAACAAATTAGTTCAAACTAATTAACATATTATTAACTTTCTTTTTCTTTTGAGTTCTCAAAACTGACACATTTTAAGTAATCTGAATTGTTTAATTGTTTTATAAACTTTTTTCTTTTAATTTAGACTAACTTAAATTTAACCGAAACTGGACTGGGATTTATATTTCCCAGCATGCTTTGCCATGACAAAGGGGACAGTAAATGCCAAAATTAAGTGTTATATTATGTTTTTTGTGTGTGCAATATTAACATTAAGTGGGAGATTTAGTAGTGTTTCATATTTTCTTTATGCTATTTTCTGAAGAGTTGGGCCAAAAGAGTTTCTGTTATGTTTCATATTGTCTGAGTAGGTACTTAAAAAAAATTAAAAAAAATGCTGTTAAGTACCATTTAAAAAGTATGTTCTATATAGTATGAATGTGTGTTGTATGAATGTAATCTGGACATACTACATTTGTCATATCATTGTCATTCATTCATTTGACTAATTCATTTAAAAATGCTGATCTGTTCAGAAATGATACAAGTGACTTGACTGTCTTTATCAATTGAATCAATCATTCATTTGATTTGTCCAAAACCGCTGACTCATTCACCACTGTGTGTGTTGTAATGATTTTGCTTTGGCTTTGTTTGGAACTACATTTTTGTTGATGGAACAAAAACAGACACAATAACTGGCAATAAAATATAAGCTACTCAACATTAACTTTTTATTGAACTGTTGTATAATGCTTCCTTGTTATTCCAATATCTTCTCAGAAACGGCTAAAGCCATCACTGTTTTCCAATTAGGACATCTTTTGAACTGGAAATGGCAACACACTTGGTTTAAACTTACTTACATTGTTGTGCAAGTAAGTTTGTATGACATTGCTTAATTATGAGTGGTGTATGTGTTTTGCATTGGGAATTTTGCCCGTGTACAGATTCATATTTTTGGCGGTGTCAACACATTAATGGCTGAGTGCTTCTGCTAAGCCTGGCAGGGTTAATGACTGTCCTGCATCTTGAAACACTCCAAGAACAAACACATGACTAGCTGTGGTGACTAACTGGGCACAAAAACTCTAGAATCTCGGCCAAGACACCAAACACGCTGAACTCTTTAAGAGCTAATCAACCCTGGCTCCATCTGCTATTCTGATGAGGGCCAAAGTGTCTGCCCTATTATGTGTATTGTAAGTGTGTGTGTGTGAGTGTGTGTGTTCTTGCTCTCTGCTGGATAATGGGAAGCCCGTCCTGCTCGTTTCATACATTAGTATTATTCATGTTAATCCTGACCAGCCATTGATTGAGGCACAGGTGTTTGGGTTAGTTTGACTGGGCTAGTTGACATAAAGCAGCTGGCTCTCTTAGATATGGGTGTGTTTCCTCACCCGGTTCTGTTTATAGAGGGCATGCTCTGTATAAGCAATATTGTATATTTTAAATTTTTTGCTTATGATAACATGTAGACCTGTGCTTTATAGGATTACTTAAGCCAATAATAAAAATTCTGTCATCATTTACACGCTCTCACCTTCAAGGAAACATTTTGAATAATATACAGTTTTTTTTTCCATCCAGTTAAAAGGAAAGGGTGAATGGATCTTTCAAACATGTAAAAACACTATTGAAGAATCATAAAATATTAACAAGTAGTCTGTACATTTACTCTTGCAATATTTCAGGTCTTCTAAAAACATACTTTTCTATTAATTATGACCAAAATTTAAAGGTACAATTTGTACGATTTTTGCATTAAAATATCCAAAAACCACTTGAACAGTTATATATTTTGTTGAGTTTCATTATCCCAAAAGTTTCCAACACACATCACTGTTAACCTGAATAAGGTTAATAAAACTCAAAACAATGAAACAATTCAGATTACTTCAAATGTGTCCGTTTTGTCAACTCAAAAGTAAAAGAAAGTTCTAAATACTCATAAAAGTTAATTTGATTGAACTAATTAGCTTAATTTAAGTTTACCCTACTCAAACCAATTAATTATTTTGGGCGTTAGGGTTTACAGTGTAGAGAAATCCACAATTTTAACCAGTTACATGGCCTGCATCTGTCAATGGCATCATATACCCTCAGCTGTTGATAGAAACCATGAAAATACAGTCCGCTTCCTGAAAACGGCTACTACTGCGGAATTAGTAGTTGTAGTGTCTCTGGAAGCATCTAGCAAGCCCCAGTTGTTTGTTTTGCACATTCGTGATGCGGACCATAATTATTCATTAAGATTTGCTGCAGGTTCTGTCGCCAAAGATAACCCCATAAAGTGAAAACGGCTGTGGAGGTGAACACGGCAACTCCCATGATTCCACACTCCATCACAGTGTCATCAAGCTACATCTTTGTTAGGGTACAGTGGGGAAAAACGCCGCCCCTTAAGGACTGTCTAACTTTTCCGTGAAACAAAAGTTAAATGTGTCTAGAATAATTATCCTAGATTTCAGTGATAATGACATAATGACTTTTCATGTTATTAGATTTTTAACAAAAATTAAATTCGTACCAAGGGGGTGGGGTAAAATGCCCCCACTCTGACAAAGCAATTTGCTTTATATGTTTACAGCAAAATCAGAGTACAAGCATGTTTTAGCTTAAAATGAAAAAGACAAGCCAAAATAGATATCAAAATGTATTAATGAACCATGCTGAAAATCAACCTTTAAATATATATATATATATATATATATATATATATATATATATATATATATATATATATATATATATATATATATATATATATATATATATATTGTTAGCTGATGCTAACTGGCTGGCTAACTAGCTAGCTGATGCTAATGTGAGGTAAATTTTTTATATAAAGTCCAAATATTTTTATTCAACCACCTAGTTAGATTACATTTGATGGAAAAACAAAGAATGAGATGGTAGAATGATGTTCAGAATGTTCAGAACATTGTAACTACGGTAATTATGAAAGCGTGAAGCAATGCCCCCTGGGGCCGTTTTACCTCAAGTGGCTGGGGGGGGTTTACCCCACAGATTATGTTTGGGAAAAAAAATTATGTCATTCTGAAAATCTAATTATATTTTCCCTAAATGACAAGTAATTTCTAACTACAGGCCTTGATCTTCTCATATCATATACAACTGTGATGTTCTGCAAAACAACAAGCTTTAGAACACTTTTTTTCTTACTGTTAAAAATGATATCACTCAACTCTCAAGTTTTCCATCAGGCACGTCACCAATGAAAGCTTTGCGGTCAAAACTTTCACATCACTCTGGTCAACGTATTCCATAGCAACAACAAAAACGTGTCTTGATTTTATCTAGTGGTTATTTTGGGAAAAAACTGTAGGGGGGCATTTTACCCCATGGGGGCGTTTTCCCCCCCTCTACCCTATTGTTTTGAATAAGTGACATCTAGCGGTGAAACTTACATACTCTGCCTTTAAAGATATTTTGATATCCTCCCCCTCCAGTGAACTGTTAAACACTGTAACTGGATCATTGGGTCAGAGAGAACTGTATCAGTCTGTATCAGTATTTCTTTTTTGTGATCTGGATCAACCAAATTAATGATCTGATGCAAAAGAACAGTTGGTTATTGAATCAAATGTTACTACTTCTTCATGAACTCTCAAGAACATGCCAAGGACAGCCAGATGTGGAGATGTGTCCAGTTTTATAGTTCTGTTGTTGCTGTTGTTACTGTTGTTGTCTTGATTTCATTGACATAGTGTAGATTACACACTGATGAGCTTTTTTCGGTGTCAGGATATTGTCAAGATGTTGTGCAGTATAAATTAAAGTTATTTCAGTCTTAACTTTAGCCATGCTAAAAAAAATTGACATTTCTCTTTCAAGGTTTTCACAATTATAAGGCAGTTTTTTGCTGTTACCTTGACTGTTCCAAAAACATGCATGATTGTTGAATCTGCAATTTTATTGGAGTAAAGCTCTTCCGATCATTTTTGCCAAAATGTCAAACTTTTATAACCCTGCTCTCTCTGTATGTCTGTATTCCACATGCTTTCCAAAAACCCTTTACATATTTAGGATTGATGGCCAGATAAAAGTGCTGACAGTTGATATTTAACTTGGCAAATACATGTTTATTTTTACCTCTAGATAAGAGCTTGAATTCCTATTTCATGTGTGTCTTTGGGAGGTTTCAGCTTTTGCTATCCTTGTGGAGATGAAGCTTCCCCAGAAGAATAGTAAAACCTGACATTTCCACGAGGACAAAGGATACTAAATAAGAAGACTAAGTATTAAATCCATGTTTAAAACTGCTATTAAAATAAAGAAATTAATAAAATTACGTGTGTTGTGGTTTCAATTCTTAAACAATAGATATACTGTTTGAATGAAGACAATTATTATTATTTTATTTCATTTTTACACTTTCTAGTTGTCAAATGTTAGTGGATCAAGTTCATAGTTTATGGAATTGTCTACAACTGTGGTTAGGACACCTGTGTGAACTTGAGAAGAACTGACCACGCTAATTAAAAGTCAATGAAAAGAGGCTCAGAAAAGTAAAGAAAAAGTCTAGCAACAAATGTAATGCAATAATATTCAAATACTACTCTAAGAGTGTCCAAATACATTTTGGAGTCACTGTATTTCAACAATATATGAATGGGAAGCCCCCGCAAAGCAGGCAAGTATGTGTGTGAGAGGGATTGTGTGTGAAATATAAATGTTAGTGGTTTGAAGAGTCCCTTGTTGCTAGTGTTAATTCTCATTGACTGAGGGCCAGGGTGAGGGGAGGTGTAGGTCAGTGACTCTCACAGGACCAAACCATCTGATAGGTCACTGGATGATGTAATGCCCACCCCATTAAAAAACAAGAAGAATTAAGAGAGATTTATTCCTGTTAAGTCATAAGAAGGTCATGTTCCCTGTTCCCTCAGCCTAACAAAATAAATAAAATTGGATTTAGCGGCCCAGTGAGTCAGGCTCAGAAATGGATGTTACACTTTTTGGAGGCCAACAGCTGTATGTTTAGGAACATATTGAGATATTTAAGATAACCAATGGTCTCTTTACCGCTCTTCTCTCTCAACCATTTTTGTCTTTACTTTGAATCCACAGTTGATCTACAACAGTGATTTAAACTAGCATTTTCATTGAATTTGTTGGACAATCTTATCAATTCATTCCAACTCAGGCTCATTGAAAAAAACATACCTGTGGTGATACTTCTGCAAAATGATACTAGGTTGCTTTGCGCATAGTTTGTATCACTTTCACTGTGAAATGTCCAGTGAGTGGCACTAAAAGCGTGGGTAACACTTTAGAATAATGTTCCGTCATTATTGAATAACTACATAGGAACAAATGAGTAATGCTGTATTAACACTCTAGTAACTACTATTAACTATAAGAAACTCTGATTAACGAATTAGTAAGTAATAGCACTCAGTTGAATGTGGTAGTTCACTATTAGCTAATCAATAACTACTATTTTTTTTCATAACTCCCAGGGGACTACTAAGAACTACTATATACAGTACAGGTTCATAATTAACATGAATAATGCATAATGTATAATGAATTCTAAAGTGAAAGTAATGGTAACCCACTAGTAATGACTCAAGTGTTACTACATCCTTCTAAAGGAATTACTAATTATTTGGATCAGTATTTAAACGTGAAAAAAACTCTATAGTAATTACTGAAGTCGTAAGCTTTTAAGTTTTTTGTAAGGTTTTGGATAGTAACACTTAAGTAATTACTAGTCAGTTACCATGATCTTCACTTTAGAATACTGATCTAAATAATTAGTAATCTCTATAGACGTATGTAGTAACACTTGAGTCATTACTATCCAAAACCTTACAAAAACGTCAAAAGTTTACAATGACTTCAGTCATCACGCTATTTACTTTAAAATACTGATCCAAATAATAAGTAGTTCCTTTAATTATGATCCTGTATATAGTAGTTCTTAGTAGTCCTCTGGGAGGTATGAAAAAATAGTGAATAGTGAACTACCACTACCAGTTTCTTGTTAGTTAATAGTAGTTACTAGAGTGTTAATACTGCATTAATCACTTGTTCCTGTGTAGTTATTTATTAATGATGGATCAGTAGCCTATTCTAAAGTGTTACCAAAGCATGTTCAGTTTCTGCCAACGTTTTATTACGTTGGTTGTTGTACGTATCGCAGCAGTTCGGAGTGGTGTTAAAAAGTTAATGCTCTGTCACATTTGAAGATAACATAGCACCTACACTAAACCCTACCCTAACAGATAATGTTAACAAAACTAAATACTGGATAATTTGCTGAAGCACAATCATGCCGTTTTAGCTTGATTCTACAAGTTTTTGAGCTCTTTTATTGTGACTCGTGTTTCATGGGACTCATTTGGGTATTCATTAGCTCTGCGTCACAAGTGCAATGCTGTACCAGGTGAGCTACTGAGCAAGTTTACTATGTCAGAAAATCCATAAAAATGTAGCTGGTTGTGTAATGTCAAAATGTATTCGTTTACAAATCATGCACCATGGTAAAAGTGTTTTGAGGTCATAATATAGTATCATGCAAGAAACAATGTGAAAATAAGTCTTTATTAAAGTCGACTTTGTTATATAAGCTAGTGTGCTCCAAAACAATGACAAAATTTGTATTTAGAAGATAAGCGTTCAAAACTTACAGTCTCTCACTTCCGCCAATATGGATCAATGATTTTGATGACATCACGCTGCACTTCAGCTTCTCCGATTTTTCTGTCCAATCAAATTCTCTCTAGAATCGAAAGTGATCTGCCCGTGCATTATAAATAGACACTCTAACTGCGGCTAAAATCGGTCACTTGTTCACACATTTACTATTTTCTACATGATAAATGGCACATAGTGCACTATATTGGTGATAGGGAACAATTCAGACAGTGTAAATGTTTTCCATTGTGGCAAATGAAGTCTGGTTTCATGTTAATGTCACACAGTCTGCTCCGGTCCAGAGACGCGATAGCATAGAACAGTTCATATGCGCGAGTCGGCGCAGACCACATTTGAATTCTATGCAAAATTCTAGATTTTAAAGCGATAATGGAGAATATTAGGGGGAGAAACGGTTAGAGATTAGGAGGAAACTGCGGCTTGCTCACTCTGGCCGAGCTGTGATAAACTAAACGCTATTGGCTATTTTTAAAAGGGGGAGGAGCTGATCGATATGTCCTGCCCTGTCTTCCTGTTTCAGTGGAAATTACGTCAACATATTGAATAATGCTGCGCGTTTCAAGGCACTTCAGTCGGCCTTTAATCAATAATCTGCCCTTTTTAAATATACATTTGTATGAAAATTAATACTTTTTTGTTGTTTTACTGTCACTAGTGTTCATTTCAGCTGAAAACTGCAGTGAATTGTATGCATATTTTTTTTTCCAAAAAAAATAATAATTTAGGCAGAAGCGTGTTTTACCAGGCAGCCTATTGACTTATTACCTCTCAGCTTTAAATTACTGAACTCTACTGGACTCTGTTACCCCTTTTCCACCAAGGCAGTGCTGGTGCTGGTTCGGAGCCAGAGCCTAGTTTCAATCGGTTCTTTGTCTTTCCACACCCAAAGCACCAGCTCCAAACCAGAAAAAGTGGTTCTAAAGTAGCACCAAATCATTGTTGGTCTAGAAGTAAGAACCGCTTGCATCAGGGGCTGAGTGCGGGGTTACCATGACCAACAAGATGAACAGAAACTTGTGACCGCCATTTTTAAATTAGCAGCTATTTGAGCTAATAGCTGCTCAATTGTAATCTCCGTCTATACAAATTACGGCGAGCTGCACAAATGCGTTGGATTCGCTGTGTTTTGATGCCGATGTAGGATTGTAAAGCCATGTGCATCAATAGTAACGCAACGTTCGCCATTGTTGATGGAAGGTTTGTTCGAGATGCATCGATGCTGTGCAGACCGATCGCCGGATGACATCAAAGTACAACGAGAGCATACAACTCCTTATGCTTTTGCATCGCTCATGTGGTATTTTGATGTCATACGCTGAACGGTCTGATCGATCTTGAACAAGCCTGGTGTGTTTGTGTTTCCCGCTGCCTCGCTGAGAAAGATGAGACATATACAGTGACATAAGACCTGGCTCTGTGGTGGCTCTTTAGCATGTGGAAAGGCAAACCGGGTCTTAGAAGGCTTGTCAGTCGAACCAACTCCAAACTGGCACTAGCACTGGCTCTGAACTAGCACCTAGTTCATTCTGGTGGAATAGGGGTATGTTAATCTATTGTATGCCAGTCATACTTATTGATTATCCCCAGCTTTGTACTCTTGTTCTGTAACCAGCAGAATCGCAGAATCTTAGGAAAATTAAAAATGGTCATGCAACCAACTTTCCAATTTATGGACCACTTGAGTTGGACTAACCCCTCATTCATTTATTTACTTTTCTCAAATAATGCTATATATTGAGTAAGTGACATAAAAGCAATGAAGACCAATGAGGTGACCAAAGAACAAAAGAGAATGTGGACATAGATTTCTACGTGCCATCAGACACGTATACAAACACACACGCACTCTTTAACAAATACTTTCGGAAATGTGAGGCTCTTGTGTTTTACAAGTGCTGCTCAGGGGAGTTAATACAACTCCCAGGGCATAAAAGGTGGTCCGGCAGCACCCTAGAGAGCAACAGGCCCACGTGAATTTCAACCAGGTCTTCCTTCAAACACAAGCCTTCCCAATAAACGATGTCTAATGCACTTGGTCTAAAACTAATAAACTACAGGGTGAAGTCAGTTTGGGTTTAATAAGAGGAAGAATTTCTAATGGAAATAAACTGTGTGTGTGTGTGTGTGTGTGTGTGTGTGTGCACGCTCTTGAAAGCTTGGGTGCTAATTAGTGAGGAATTTCCAAACACAGCCTTATAGAGTATACATGGCATAGTAAGATCTAGGGTTACATTTGTGTCTATGTTTTTTGGTTGACCGTTAGAAGATCCTTTCCTGATCCTCTGAGTTTAGGAGGATCTGTACTAGTGATTCTGTCCACTGAACTATTTTTTTGCTTTACATTGAAAGACCAACCAAAAAATACACTACTTTAAAAGTGTGGGGTCAGTAAGATTTTTTAATTACTTTTATTCAGCAATAAATTGATCAAAGTGACAGTAAATACATTCATAATGTTACTAAAGTTATATGTTATATTTCAAAAAATGCTGTTCTTTTGGACTTTCTATTTAACAAAGAATCCTGAGGAAAAAAGTGCCATGCTTTCCCCAATTTTAATATTAACTAGTTGTGTGCTAACAACCATATTAGGATATTGGCTGTTTATTAGTACTTATAAAGCACATATTAATGCCTTATTCTGCATGGCCATATTCTACATCATTAATCCTACCCAATACCTAAACTTAACAACTACATTACTATGAATAAGCAGTAATTATGAGTTTATTGAGACAAACGTCATAGTTGATAGTTAGTTAATAGTGTAAATTGGACCCTAATATGACCAAAAATATATAGTATAAAAACGGTTTACAACATTGATAATAATAAGGCATTGATAATATTATGACCCTAAACACTGGAGTAATGCTACTGAATATTCAGCTTTCCCATTACAGGAATAAATGACATTTTAATATATATATATATATGCCCAAATGGCACTAAGGGGCCTAAAGTGTGCCAAGAAAACATCCCCCACACCATTACACCACCACCACCAGCCTGCACAGTGGTAACAAGGCCTGATGGATCCATGTTCTCATTCTGTTTACGCCAAATTCTGACTCTACCATCTGAATGTCTCAACAGAAATCGAGACTCATCAGACCAGGCAAAATTTTTCCAGTCTTCAACTGTCCAATTTTGGTGAACTCGTGCAAATTGTAGCCTCTTTTTCCTATTTGTAGTGGAGATGAGTGGTACCCGGTGGGGTCTTCTGCTGTTGTAGCCCATCCGCCTCAAGGTTGTGCGTGTTGTGGCTTCACAAATGCTTTGCTGCATACCTCGGTTGTAACGAGTGGTCATTTCAGTCAAAGTTGCTCTTCTATCAGCTTGAATCAGTCGGCCCATTCTCCTCTGACCTCTAGCATCAACAAGGCATTTTCGCCCACAGGACTGCCGCATACTGGATGTTTTTCCCTTTTCACACCATTCTTTGTAAACTCTAGAAATGGTTGTGCGTGAAAATCCCAGTAACTGAGCAGATTGTGAAATACTCAGACCGGCCCGTCTGGCACCAACAACCATGCCACGCTCAAAATTGCTTAAATCACCTTTCTTTCCCATTCTGACATTCAGTTTGGAGTTCAGGAGATTGTCTTGACCAGGACCACACCCCTAAATGCATTGAAGCAACTGCCATGTGATTGGTTGATTAGATAATTGCATTAATGAGCTATAACAGCTTCAACTGTTCTGGGAAGGCTTTCCACAAGGATGTTCCCATTCCATGAAGCTCTCTACGCACTGCTCTTGAGCTAATCTAAAGGCCACACGAAGCTTGGAGGTCTGTAGCTATTGACTCTTCATGGCTGAGTTGCTGTTGTTCGCAATTGCTTCTACTTTGTTATAATACCACTAACAGTTGACCGTAAAATATTTAGTAGTGAGGAAATTTCACGAATGGACTTATTGCACAGGTGGCAACCTACCACGTTACATCGCTTGAATTCACTGAGCTCCTGAGAGCGACCCATTCTTTCACAGATGTTTGTAGAAGCAGTCTGCATGCCTAGGTGCTTGATTCACCTGTGGATATGGAAGTGATTGGAACACCTGAATTCAATGATTTGGAGGGGTGTCCCAATAATTTTGGCAATATAGTGTATAATATAAAGAGATGCTCCTATCTAATTAGCTGTATAATTATTGCTATAAAAATAGTCATAAATAAGCCATTTACATTAAATGTGACTTAACTGACTTTATCATTCACCTAAATGTATTTGAAAAACCTGTAGCTTAACTGTCTACTGTCACAGACCCGCCAGGCTCCCACGTCACTCAATCACAGCGCACGCCTTCCCCTGAGTACTGATCACGCGCACCTGCAGCTCATCATCACTCCAATCACCCACAGTACAAAAGACACACTCACACGCTCAGTCACTGTCCGGTCTCGTTTGAAATTGGTACTTACCTCTACGCTTACTTCAAGGACTTCCTATATGATACTTACCTTCTTCCATTGTTCCCTCCAAAGAGTCTCCTGTGTTCCACCCTTGTGTGTGTGTGTCTCCATCCTCTTCTCCATTCCACACCTCTCTCCAGCGATCTCAACAGCAAGTACTCCGAGCCACTTCACCAAGATTCCTTCATCCACCTCTCACGATCCTCTTCACCATTCACCTGCACTTCCGTCATCATACTGGTCTGCTCTAAATAAACATCACTTCCCATACTTCTTGTCTCCGTCCCTTCTGTACCGTAACAGAAGACCGGACCACAACCGATGAGCACCAGCATGAGCACTCCGGATCCGTTCCAAGAACTCGTGGACGCTGTCCGACGAGCACTTCCTTCCATTCCACCAGCGATCACTTCCGCAAACACCACCGCTTCTCCCTCTCCGCCAGTCTACGCCAGTCCCATGGCCAGACCAGCGCCCTACTCTGGCCTGGCGGAGGACTGCAATGGATTTTTGCTACAGTGTTCGCTGGTCCTGGAGATGCAACCGCAATTATACCCTGACGATAGATCCAAGGTGGCATTCATCATTTCCCAACTAAGGGGCAAAGCGCTGCAATGGGCTGAGACTCTGTGGACTCAAGATAATCCTATCGTTCGAACCCTGACGAGCTTCATAGCTCATTTCAAGGACGTCTTCGGGAAACCAGCTTGGGATGCCTCCATAGGTGAGCAATTGTATCACTTAAAACAGAATAAAATGCCGATCAATGAGTATGCCCTCCAGTTCAGGACCCTAGCCGCCGCCAGTGGATGGAACGAGCAATCTCTACTCACCACCTATCGTCAGGGTTTGGATCCCCGTGTGCGGTTGCATCTCGCTGCATACGAGGATACCATCGGGCTCGAACGCTTCATCCAACTATCCATACGCTTCGCCACTCGTATGCAGTCGTGTCTCGAAGAGCACCAGGGCCAGGAACTCGTCCTTTCTTCCCTCCGTCAGCCAGAGTCCGTCAGTCCTCCAGAACCAGCTCCCGAGACCATGCAGATACAGCAAGCACGCCTTACTCAAGGTGAACGTAGGAGGCGGCTGACCCAGGGTCTATGTCGGTACTGTGGGTCTACGGGGCACCACATTAACCAATGCCCCATTCGTCCTCCTCGTCCTATGGTGAGTGCTATAGTCCCATTTTCACATGATATGCACCCTCTCACCACTATTGTTAACCTAACTGCGGCCGGTGTTACCCTTCCAGTATGTGCCCTCCTCGACTCTGGGTCAGCCGGCAACTTCATCTCTGGTGCCCTCTGCCGTCAGCTTCACCTCAAGACCACTGCTACACCAACAACCTACCAGATCCACTCGGTAACAGGGAAACCCCTCAGCCGACGTCAAGTGCGTTCCGTCACCATTCCCATCCAGCTCCAAGTGGGTATTCTGCACACGGAACAACAACAGTTGCTGGTTCTGGAGGAATCCACCGCTGACGTGATTCTAGGGCGCCCATGGTTAGTGCAGCACAATCCCATCATTTCCTGGAAAACCGGCGAAATCCTGAAGTGGGGCGATAGCTGCTTCCCGAGTTGTTTTAAGGCTCTTCCTGTTCCCCCTACTCCATGCTCCAAGAAAATGTCTGTGTGTTCCACCTCCATCGAGAGCCCGGTCGAACAACGTTCGGTTGATATACCATCATGCTATGCCCCCTTCAGTGATGTCTTCTGCCCTCAACGAGCGTCAAAGCTGCCTCCACATCGGCCATGGGACTGTGCCATCGATCTGCTTCCGGGTGAGTCAGTGCCCCGTGGGAAAATTTACCCTCTGTCACTCCCGGAGGAGAAGGCCATGGAGGAATACATCAAGGAGGCACTCGACCAAGGTTACATCCGCCCGTCTACTTCCCCTGCTGCTTCCAGCTTCTTTTTCGTGGCCAAGAAGGACGGAGGCTTGCGGCCCTGCATCGATTACCGAGCACTCAACAAAATCACAGTCAAATTCCGTTATCCCCTTCCTCTCGTCCCAACGGCGCTGGAACACCTCCGTGGTGCCACTGTCTTCACCAAGTTGGACCTCCGCAGCGCCTACAACCTCATCAGAATACGTGAGGGGGACGAGTGGAAGACAGCCTTTGTGACCCCTACTGGCCACTACGAATATCTCGTCATGCCCTATGGACTTTCCAATGCCCCCTCCGTATTCCAGGACTTCATCCATGAGGTGCTCCGGGAGTTTCTCCACAGATTCGTACTGGTCTACATCGACGACATCCTGATATACTCCCGGAGCCTGGCCGAACATCGCCACCACGTTGCGGAGGTCCTGCAACGCCTGAGGGAGTTCCAATTGTATCTCAAGGCCGAGAAATGTTCCTTTCATCAACCCTCAGTGCAGTTCCTTGGATACAACATCGACAGCAGTGGCATCCGGATGGACGAGGGGAAGGTGGAAGCCATCAAGAACTGGCCCACTCCCACAACCATAAAAGAACTCCAGAGATTCTTAGGATTTGCCAACTTCTATCGTCGATTCATTTTCAACTATAGTATTATTTCTTGCCCTCTTACTCAACTACTCCGTAGTAAGCCCAAGTCTCTGTCCTGGAACCCCGCGGCCACGAAGGCCTTCGAAGACCTTAAAGAGGCCTTCACTTCGGCTCCCCTCCTAGTGCATCCAGACCCCACGAAAGCCTTCGTAGTCGAGGTAGACGCATCTACCACAGGAGTGGGAGCCGTACTCTCACAGCAGCAGGGGACTCCAAGTAGACTCCATCCATGTGCCTTCTTCTCCCGCAAGCTCAACCCGGCGGAGGTGAATTATGACATCGGCAACCGGGAGCTTCTCGCCATCAAGATGGCCCTGGAAGAGTGGAGGCATTGGTTGGAGGGTTCCCAACTTCCTTTCCTGGTACTCACGGACCATAAAAACCTAGAGTACCTCAGGGACGCCAAGAGACTCAATCCCCGCCAGGCCCGGTGGGCACTGTTCTTCACTAGATTCAATTTCACTATCTCCTATCGGCCTGGACCCAAGAATGTGAAGGCAGACGCCCTTTCCCGTCTCTTCAACCCCGAAGAGGACTCCAAGAAGTTTGAACCCATTATTTCTGAGAAACTGTTCGTGAGTCCCATCACCTGGTCAGAGGAGACCTTGCCCTCTTCCAATGTCTCCACCAATGCTCCGCCGGGTTGTCCACCAGGGTTACAATACATCTCACGGACACGACGCACTCCCCTCATTCACACGTCCCACACGTCGTTGGGCACTGGCCACCCGGGGGTCAATGAAACCCTCTCGCTGCTGAAGGAGCGCTTCTGGTGGCCCAACATGGCGACAGACGTCAGAAGGTACGTGAGAGGATGCCAGGAATGCGCCATCTCTAAGAGCCCTAGACATCTTCCCTCCGGCAAACTCCATCCTCTGCCCGTTCCCAACCGTCCATGGTCACACCTAGGAGTAGACTTTATTACTGATCTTCCTGTGTCTGGGGACTGTACCTGTGTATTAGTGGTAGTGGATAGATTTTCCAAATCTTGTCGCCTGATTCCGTTGAAAGGACTGCCTACTGCCATGGAGACGGCAGAACTCATGTTTAATAGGATCTTTAGATACTATGGTATCCCTGAGGACATTGTTTCCGATAGAGGACCTCAATTCATCTCCCGGGTATGGAAAGCGTTCTTCTCACTCCTAGGTGTGACTGTCAGCCTCTCTTCCGGTTATCATCCACAGACCAACGGGCAGACGGAGAGGAAGATTCAGGAGATCGGTCGCTTCCTCCGTTCCTTCTGTCACGGCCACCAGGACTCCTGGAACCAGTTCCTGGGTTGGGCCGAGTACGCACAAAACTCCCTACGTCAGTCTACCACCGGTCTAACTCCATTCCAGTGCGTGCTCGGTTACCAACCCCCATTGTTCCCTTGGTCCGGGGAACCGTCGGATGTTCCAGCCATAGACTACTGGTTCCGGGAGAGCGAGAGGGTCTGGGACTCTGCACATCACCAGCTTCAACGGGCCCTGCGCAGACGCAAAATGACAGCCGACCTTCGTCGCTCCAACACTCCCTCCTTCCAACCGGGTCAGAAGGTCTGGCTGTCCACCAGGGACATCAGGTTGCGTCTGCAATGCAGGAAGCTCAGTCCCAGGTTCATTGGCCCCTTTCCTATTGTGAAGCAGATCAACCCAGTCACGTATCAACTCCAACTCCCTTCACAATACAGAATTCATCCCACTTTCCATGTCTCATTACTGAAACCTCACTTTCCCTCCGTTTCTATTCCCACAGAGCCTGGCGTAGCCGAAGAAACCCCCCTCCCACTCATCGTGGAGGACGGTACCGCATACCAGGTGAACGACATCTTGGACTCCCGGCGCCGTGGTGGTCTCCTAGAGTATCTAGTGGACTGGGAGGGCTACGGTCCCGAAGAACGCTCATGGGTACCTAGAAACGACATCCTTGACCCGAACCTGCTCGAAACCTTCCATGCTTCTCACCCCAACAGACCTGCACCCAGAGGCAGAGGCCGACCACCACGACGTCGGGGTCCGCGGCCCTCTGGAGCGGGCCGTGGAGGGGGGGGTAATGTCACAGACCCGCCAGGCTCCCACATCACTCAATCACAGCGCACGCCTTCCCCTGAGTACTGATCACGCGCACCTGCAGCTCATCATCACTCCAATCACCCACAGTACAAAAGACACACTCACACGCTCAGTCACTGTCCGGTCTCGTTTGAAATTGGTACTTACCTCTACGCTTACTTCAAGGACTTCCTATATGATACTTACCTTCTTCCATTGTTCCCTCCAAAGAGTCTCCTGTGTTCCACCCTCGTGTGTGTGTGTCTCCATCCTCTTCTCCATTCCACACCTCTCTCCAGCGATCTCAACAGCAAGTACTCCGAGCCACTTCACCAAGATTCCTTCATCCACCTCTCACGATCCTCTTCACCATTCACCTGCACTTCCGTCATCATACTGGTCTGCTCTAAATAAACATCACTTCCCATACTTCTTGTCTCCGTCCCTTCTGTACCGTAACATCTACATTTCAGTCTAATTAATTTACAGTAATCTGTCAGAGGGTGAATACAGACAGAGGGTAAAGCATAAACATATTTTCAAGAAATGCCATATTTAGAACCTTTAGTTGTAGCCGTGGAAAAAGAGATATTTTACTTAAACTAGCCAAGGGGGACAATATTTCCTTCATGATATGTTGCATGTGTCGGCTGGGGATATGATCCAGAGCCTATAATGCAGTTGTCCTGAGGCTTTGAGACAGGCCCCTAAAAACAGCATAGTCAGCAGCTTTACATAATCATTCCGTTAAGTCCCCAGGCTGATTGTGGGGTCATGCCTTTTAAATACCCTGAAGCTCAGAAAACAGGGTCTCACGTAGAATGCCTCCCTTTATAACACTAAGAAGTAAACATGCCACATGTGTTAACAGGTTTTGAGGGTTTATGAATCAGTATTCATACTAACAGGCTTTTCACACTGCATTTAACCTTGGGTTACCTTTTTAAGTGGTTAATACTTTTAACCTCTTGTTAAACAACATTTCACCTTTTAAATTTTGAAGGCTAGAACTTATTTTGCCGTGTTAATCCAAAAATGTGGCCTATGTGAAAAGATACACTGGTACAATGTTTTTTTAGTAACAGACAACTAATTGTAAACTCAGCAGTACTTGCCTCATTAAATATTAATGAGCTTTGTTGACAGTTTTGTATATCCAAGGTAAAAAAAGAATTAGACAATTACTGCAAACAAGTTAACTGGAATGAAGACGAAACAGTATTGTTTTTGTAGCATGTTTCTAAAGACTTAAGAAACCCAAACGTGCTGTCTAAAGTCGGCTAAAAACAATGAAATGCTTAATATTTATGACAATCAAATCAGATGAGGAAATCAGAAATCAGTCTGCAAATTTCTTGCTGATGTTCTGTTCATAAAAAGGGCTTTACATCAGTCATAAATCCTCCAGAATCTTCTATCTTAGTCAGTATTGAACATAGCTGTGCCAAAATCTCATCTGTCATACTTTTCTTTCTCTCCAACGCTCAATTTCCTGTTTAAAACAGCTGTTTTTTGTAACATATGAAGAATTCGGCAGAGATTAATGTTTAGGGAATGACTTCATAACACATGTCCATGTCCAATACAATTGTTCACCTCCTTTCTTTCAAACTTTCAAACATTGTTTACGCTACTAGAATAAATGATTAACGTTGTCAAAGTAGGAAGTCAACTTCAGATTTGATTACGAAGAAGATTGTCACAGAATATAGGCCAGTTTAATTCACCTACACACCGCAGGTTCTTTATTGTCACGTATATATGTTATAGTTAATGTTATTGTTTAATGTTCAGTTATGTTGGACATTTAGAGGAGTTTTTGTAATGTTTTTGAATTTTGTTGTTACCATTATGCAGAAAAGTGGCAGCTTTTAGGCTGTGGACACTCAGTGATCTATGCTAATGCCAGGAGTGACAGCAGTCTTTTCTTATTTGTTCATTATATACATTGTGTAAAATGAAGAATAAAACTGCTTATTGATTTTCCAATAAAATGTTTTAATTTAAGTTTTAATTTAAGAATAAAAAGTAATTTTATAAATGTATCAATTTCATTTAAACTGTATTTGATCAAATTGAGTTGGACCAACTCAATTACATTGGCCCAAATTCAACTTAATTACATTTAATTGCATGGATTTGTTTTTTATGAGTTGGGGCTACAAATATTTATTGGATGGAAATCCTGCCCTCAATTAAATTGAGTTTGTCCAATTTATGTCCAATTTAAGTTATTTGAAAAAAAAAGTTTCTTCTAAGAAATGTTCACTGAATGGTCGTTTGGTGAACCAAAAATGGGGAGAACTATCCCTTTAATTGCCTGATTGGACATTCCCACATAAACATTAAACAACAAACAAAATGCACACTTTCCGTTCTTTTATCTGTTAGTGTTAAGTTTGGACTATCTTATTGTCCAGTTATGACTATAGTATCTAACTTTCACACAATTATTTTTTTATTGACCTAATGTGCCTTCACCTCCATCCAGGAGAGTGTCCACTGAATGTCCATTCCCAGAGTAGATGTTTTTGATGAGACTGGACGCAGAGATTAACTCACTGTGGTGACAAACTCAAACTTCTCTTAAAAGGCACTGTAAGGCTTAGCAACTGACAGGAAAATAGATATCTAATGAAATAAAAACTAATCTGAGGCTTTTAGGAGACTCCAAGCTGGATTTTCTGTGGCTTTTGAAGGCATGTTTATGAGTTAATATTTTGAGGGCCTTTTTCCCAAGTAAGGAGATGATTGAGTAAGCATTTGTTGATCTTTGATTGATTTATTCGATGAAAGCCTTCATGCTCCCCAACGTTTGACTGACAGATCACCACACGCTTTATAGACGCCTGCCTTCACATCGGATAACCACAATAAACTGAATTCAGTGGTTGTGTCATCATCAACACACACACATGGGTTCACTTAATTGGATCTGGATTTGTGAATCTCATATTTGTTGCATGAAGACAACCTTTGGCCTTGTGTGAAACGTTATGCTTCTCAGCACTAAACAACAGCTGTTGAATATGAGTGTGTGGTTGAATATGTGTATATGCATTAAAGTTTGGGGATCCATTGATTAATTATGGGTAGATAACCGGACAGTGAAAATAGAGCAGCTTTTGCTGTGGCCTGTTGGAGGTGGACTGTTGAACGGTGACATCATGACATAGCAATGTCTTGTCTCATAATTAATTTGAAGGATATACGTATGCTGCTAGGTAACTTTCACCGTAAACAGTGGATGCATACAGTTGAAGTTATTTTTACTTGAACTAACTCTTAAAAATTAATTTAGGGTGGGTTGCACCAACAAGGATTAATCTTAAATCTACATTAAAAAAAGGTTTGTCTAATAATTCTCTTGCACCAAACTTTAAACCTTTTTTAAAAGTAAGCAGGTTTACATTTAACCCATCATTTTGATCCTTGATTTAATTTATATTTAAGATAGATTAACTTTAATCCTGTTGCTCCATAACTTTAAACTCAGATTTAAATCTCAATTAGGGATTAACTTTAAATTTACATGTGAGGAGGTTTAAATCAAATAAAATGCAACTACAATTAAAATATGTAGATGATTGAACAGAGATAGAAACAGTGTGTGTGTAAAAATAAAGCGCATTGAGCTGGCAGAGTTTAGTAAATGTATGCCTGCTATCGATGCAGATCCGTCACTCATCTCTGTGTCGAACAAAGAAAAAAGAGAGTAATATATATTTAGCACGGCAGCGCTGATGATGAGGTGCCGCACCTCGTGTTTCTCATAGGGTAGAGTGGGGGGAAACGCCTCCATGGGGTAGAACGCCCCCCTACTGTTCTTCCCAAAATAACCACTAGATAAAATCAAGACACGTTTTTGTTGTTGCTATGGAATACGTTGACCAGAGTGATGTAGAAGTTTTGACCACAAAGCTTTCACTGGTGATGTATGAAGCAAAAACTCTAGGCAACAACACCCATTAGTCTAAAGTCTTGTGGACACATATCTATTGTGTGTTTTGAGGCCTTAATTTTAAAACAAAAATTTTAGTTTTTTGAGCATGTACATACATGTTGCTCACATATTATGGTAGCCCAGTTTGTGCTGAATACAGTGTAATTACACTTTTGCCATTAATGTGTTTATAAGCATCTGAAAAAAAGCACAAATGTCAGAGCATGTCAAAACTTCTAAAGGGCCCCAAAACAGCTCAGACTCCAGAGGGTTAACAAAAAATTACAAATAGAAATATAATATTCTGACCTGTGATTGTTTGTACTATAAATTATTCTTTGGCGTCATGTTTGTGCTTCTCTTCCTTTAAATGGCGGTTGGCAAACCCACTTGAAATTACATTCCGCCACCTACTGCACGTAAAATAAAGGATCAGACCTTTAGTTACCGATCACTTAAAAAATACTTAATCTGCCACCAATACTGATCTTTGAGATCAGCTCGGGACATCCCAACATGTATTCATCTACTCAACAGTCCGCGTTCACAACCTTGATATGTTTAGAATTTCACTCTTGAAACTATTCTATATCCAACTTTCAGGGAAAATGTTTTTTTTTAACAAAGACTGAAAGAGTTGTTGGAAGCTTGGTGGTGACATGGAAGTCATGCGACCATGGTGTGGTTCGTTTATAGCCTTCGTTTAGCTTTTTACTTCAGCCGAATGTATTTGTGCTTCAAAAAACACTTAAAACTTCATAAAAGTTGTTAATTTGTGAAGATTATCATTCTCAACAAAACAAGAAAGAAATTAAGTATTATAAACTTTTGTTGGTTACATTTTTTTTTTGCAATAATCTAAAAGCCAATGGAAAAATCCCTTTTGGGTTTTTGTTGGGTGATGCTAACTTCAGGTTGGCATACAAAAATATGTAATAACTGCAGCATTCTATTGACTTGAATTTTATCTACAAAACACACACACACACACACACATATATATATATATATATATTGAAGTCAAATATCTTTACAAGTCATACAGTTCTTCACATGAAGGTGAGTAAATGTGACAGATTTTTTTTATCTCTTTAAAACAAAATTCTTGAAAGTACTTAATCGATTACTTGCTTGGTCAAATGCAGTGATAAAAAACAAAACAAATGTATGTGTGTTTTGTGTGGTCCGGGTTTTCCCTACATTGTGGGAACCAAATGTCCCAATAATAATAGTAAAACCTGAAATGTGTGTCCTTTGTCAGGACATTTTTGGTCCCCATGAGGAAAACTAAATACTCATATTAATTTCATATTAAATTTTTTTTTGTTTTGAAAATGTACAAATGCAGAATGTTTACTGTGAGGGTTAGGGTGAGCTTTAGGTTTAGGGGATAAAATATACAGTTTTCACAGTATAAAAAATCTATGGAAAGTCCCCATAAAACATGAAAACCTGAAATGTTTGCCTGTGTGTGTGGGTCATCTGTGGGGGATCTTTCATTGGATTGCTGTGATGTTACACCCATCCTTTTTATGATGGGAAGATTCTGACCCTTACCGGTTCACTTTGTACATCACCCTCTCATCACTACTAACACCTTTTATCATCATAATCATCATCATCAATGTGTCAACAGAGCATTTGGTGCAGTTTTTTTAATGCTCATATAATTGTCATGTCCTTTTATCACACGTAAACTCTTGTACCTGAATCCAGCATCAGATATTTGGGCAGCTTCATCCATCTGACCACCAAGTCGTCCAGGAAACCAGCCAGCAGAAAAAGACTCTCCATGGGTTATAAAAGCACTGAGGGGCTCTCAGTCTCCCCTCCTTTGCTTTACATTCCTTCTGCCAAACTATCTCTCTCTCTCTCTCTCTCTAGCTTTCTGCAGGAGCAGTTATCATTTCCCAGGTGCAAACCCTTTTTATGACAAGAGGTATACCATGAGGATTTGCAGTGGCATCTTTACACTCTAAATATATAGTGGTATTAACTTCTCTGTTAGTAGAATTTGTAACCCACAGGTGCACAGATTACATCAGTGGGTTTTATTCAGCAACATACTGCTCAGGTCTTGATAGTTTCATTGATGATTCATAGAACGCTTAGTGACCATCATAGCTGCTTTTCATAAATACGGTATAGTGAATCTTGTTTAAATTTATTTCCCTGCATTTGAAAATCTGCATGCGCAGTGTGTCTTGTTCTTGGCCGTAGGCTGAGGCGGTGTTGTGCTCTGGGGTATAAAGCAGTTTAAAGCATGGCTTGGCAGCGCTGTGCTTCCCCTAGAGGGCCTTTCTGTTTGACTGCCCCCTCTAAATCATACACAGTACGGCCCCACAGACCCTCTGTTTGTTATGCCATGGGAATTGACAGCACTTAGCATGGACGTGGATCACTCCCTGTACGTGTGAAGGTCTGTGTTTTTGTGTATGACTGATATCAGTATCATAAATTTTATGTGTTTGAGGCACATATATAAATAGGGTATGAAGTAGGGCCTGAGGATACATTTACACTACAGCGGTGTACTAAAAATGGAAATGTTTTTGGTCACACTTTAGTTTAGGGTCCAATTCTCACTAACTAACGATTAACTACAACTTTTGCCTCAATTAACTCCTAATTACTGCTTATTAATAGTTATTAAGGTAGTTGTTAAGTTTAGGTATTGGGTAGGATTAAGGGATGTAGAATATGGTCATGCAGAATAAGGCATTAATATGTGCTTTATAAGTACTAATAAACAGCCAATATCTTAGTAATATGCATGCTAATAAGCAACTAGTTAATAGTGTGAATTGGACCCTAAACTGAAGTTTTTAAACGGCAAAGTTGTCAAAATGATCCTTTTTAAACACAGATTTGCGAAATGAGTAGAAACGCTGTATTATGCTGCCAGGCCAGTAGTTGGCGATGTCACGTTGTAAAGAAACACTACATGTCTATAAACTGAACATGTAATACGCATGTGCATGAAGTCAACGTTTTCACAAATTCATGTTTTTGTAGTTTACACTTTGAAACCTGTTTTTAAGTTTGTGTTTTCAGGACCACAAAATGCAGTTGTAGTGTAAATGAATGGCAAAAAATCATAAAATGTTTTCAGTTTTTACCTGAAAACTATGGAGGATGAGAAATGACTTAATTTATATAATGAATAAATTAATTTATTAGAATTATTAATATCAGAATTAAATAAATAAATAAATGTAGAAATGCATAAATAAATGTACAAATAAATGTAAAAATAAACACATGTAGAAATACATAAATAAATGTAGAAAAAATATAGTATAACACAAATGGTACAAAAAGTAAAAATTATTTATTTATGAATTCATTAATTATGCATATCTGCATTTATTTATTTGTTTCAGAATTTAATTATTTATTTATTTATTCATTTATTTATGTATTTCTGCATTTATTTACTTATTTATTTCAGCATTTCATTATTTATTTATTTATTTATTTATTTATTTATTTATTTATTTCTATATGTATTTCTTCATATATTTATTTATAAAAAAAAGTATTTATGTATTTCTACATTTATTTAATTCTGCATTTACGTAGTTACTCATTTATTTATTTATTTATACTTAAGTCATTTCTCGTGAAAACAGCCCCTAATACTGTTAAGTCTTAAAGGGATAGTCCAAAATAAAAATTCTGTCATTCAAATGTCATTCCAAACCTGTATAGCCGCATTTCCACCGCAGGAACTATCCCCAGGAACTACCGACTTTGGGGTGGTACTCTGTGTGTTTCGACCGCAGGAACCAGGGTCTAAATGAAGTTCCGGGTAAAAATTCACCCTGCTCTCCTCAAAACGGCCCTGCTCGCGAGGTACTTTTTCAAAGTTCAGGAACTTTCAGGGGTGGGACTTGGGCGCTGAACATGCTGACTGGTTCAGTTCACGCAGCATTTTATTTCAACCAAAAAAAGTCTGTTGCGGTGCGTGCAGTAAGAGTTGTTTGCTATTCGAATCAACAATGAAGTTTAAAAAATACGACCGATGGATCGACGACAAGGTTCAGGTTTTATTAAGCTTATATGCGGAGGACAAAATCCAGTGGGAATTGGAAAGTCACACGCAGTCCTACGTCACCGGACTAATCTTCACGGTACTTTAGACCACGATGGAAATGCAGAAAGGTCTGGGGGAAAAAAGTTCCTGAGGCAAATTGTTCCGACATATGTCAGCTCAGAAACTGATCAAGACAGGCCTAACATTGCTACTTTTTATGCTATGTTAATATTATGTTATTTAAGGGTCTATGTAACAGTTCTCACAACAACTTGTGCCTTAATGCTTTAAAAAAGCACCAAAACATATTCATGTTATGTGACTGAATGCAAGAACTTAATTATTGCCCAAAAATATTGCATAACCACTGAATAAAAGCAAGCGTTGTAATTAGATGACTAATGGTCGGACATCAATCATAAGAGCTCACTGCTTATTGAACATGTGCCCTCAGCATGCACTGACCCCACAACGGACCTCATGCGTTCTCCAATTCATGCTAATAACCAATACAAACATCAGCCTGAGGATAGGGAGGAACGCCAGGGTCAGATAACGGTTCTGTACTGTTTACATACACGGTATATAACCTGTAAATATGAGGGGAGGGTTCATCCTCACTGCCCCACTAACCCAAACCATGTGTGAGAGGACAGACCCCCCTCAAGCACGTCAATCAACAGGCCAGGGGAGCTGAGATCGTAACGTGGACTGGCAGAGAACCTTTCAGCCGTCCACACACATAAACACGGCTGTTTGAGCGTGCACACAAACACGTACGCGCATTTAAACATTTATCTAGAAACAGACACTCTTCAAGCACATGAGCAGTCAAATACACAGATACACAAAGAGGGATTCTTAGGGGGTCTAACAGATGTGTAGCACTGGGTTTTGGTGTGGAAAGTTTTTAGGTTAGAAGCTGAAGATGCGTGAAGCGTGCAAACCATCCTCATGGCATGCTTTCATGATATTGACACTGTTTACACCTGGCATTAGCACTTATTTCATAAATACAAGTGTAAACTGGGTGCAAAACATTTTGTGATTGGATTATTTGAACCATATTCAGAGGTGTGCATGTGACCATCGCATTTGTAATATAAACCGATATGTTGCCGACAAAAACAAAGCACTGCCAACTCATCTTTCAAACAGTCTTTGCATGAAAGCAAGGGTGATTTGGAATTTGCTAAGTATTTATGTACTATTTCACAGAACTTCTGACATCAACATGCAGTGACTTGTGCTGTAAGATTAAAATTTGAAAGTATACTTTCCAGCTTTTTTTAAATCAACATGAAAAGATTGAGTAATCAATGCATGTATTTAGAGACCCTTCCCACAAAATCTGATCAGTGTATATTCAGTTAGTTTTTATAGTTTCAGTTTTTGTTTTAATTTTTGTTTAAGTTTTATGTTTTAGTAAATTTGATATGTTTTTTGTCATTTTTATATTTATTTATAGCTTTTATTTCTTTTTATTTCAGTTTTATTCTAAGTAATTTCATTACTGATTTCAGTTAGTTGCAAAATTTCTCAATTTCATTTTAAGCTTTTCATATAATATTTATATTTGATTTTATCTTTATTTCAGTTACAATTTAAATGTTTAGTTTTACAGTAATAGTGACAACACTTAATATGAATACTTTAAACAGATTTGAAAGTTTTTCCCCCTTTGTTATATGAAGGCTGCATTAAAACAATCTTTTTTCGTCATTATGTATATTTGCTGCTGTCATAAAACAGGAAATGAGACATGTAGATCAACTGAACAGGAGATTTATTCACAGAGTGGTTAGATCTTTCAGATCGCCAAGCAGGTAAGTGAATTGCATAAGCAGTTCATTAGATAGTCACACTTAACTGAAGAGTCTTTTTCTTTATAGGATCAATCGTGGGGCACACAGAAGATAAGCAGACATAAGGATCAATGATTTGAGGAAGACGACAGAGGCAAGTAGACGGAGGCAAGCAAGTAGATGGAGGCAAGTAGACGGAGGCAAGTAGACACTCATGCCGAGACTGACAAGACCTGACAACAGGTGAGTGAAAACTGTGTGCTTATAAGGGGTTCCTAATGAGGATGTGACAGGTGGGTGATTGTGAACGAGTGGGTAGAGCTGAAGGACCTGGTGTTGATGGCATGCTGGCTGAATCCGTGAAAGCTGATTTTTCTGATTTTGTTTGTTTGTTTGCCCTCATTTTACCTACATTTTATATCTTAAAATACACATAAACCATTTGATTGATGACAACCAAAAACTAAAATTTTAACAGATTGTCCTTGGTTACTAAGGAGAAAGCAAAGTGCATGAAGAGCTTGAGCTGACATGTGAGCCGTGATAAAAATCAACAGGGCCAAAAGTGTCTAGTTCAAGAAACACTCATCTGAATGAGAGTAATTCTTCAGATTTAACGACTTCTGATGGGAGCATGTGCTGTCATGCTGTCTAAGCGGTCCTTCAGAGAGGTGTCAGTCTGGATGGTAATGATTGGTACAATGTCATAGTACAGGTTTTCTTTTCTTTCTTGCACAAATGTGTGTTGATATTTAGAGCATAAGTGGGACAGATGTGGTGATCATCACAACATCCTCCCAGAGACTTTGAGATCTGATTGGATCCATGCAGTGTGAGTCATGTGAATCAGACAGGAGTTGGCTGGTCCTGTAAAGAAGCTTTGTGTTTGGATTATCAGGGCACACGGGGAGTTCAGAGAGAAGAATGGTTCTGCTTACAAAACCCTCCACTGTTACATGTAAATCAAAAGAAAGATCGGATGTGTCAATATGTTTATAACCGAGGGAGATAGCGGTATCTTTACTCCCACATATTTTATGAGTCCAGTAGTTACAGATGTCAGCCACCTGTGATGCTTTATGTAAACTAAGCCAACATAATTAGTTTAATCATTTTTAAATGTGTTTAAATATTTCCCAACAATTTGGTGAAAGTGGCATATAAATAATTATAGTCTTCGAATCTAAAGTAAGATGTTTGATTCAATAATGTTTTAAAGTGATAGCTCCTCCAGAAATTCATTTTCTTATCCTCGTTGTTCAAAATGTGTATGAATTTCTATTTTCTATTTTCAACTATTTGAAGAAAATGTGTCTTGCAGGGACTGTGAATGTGAATGTCTTTTATTGTTTTTCACTATAAATGATATGGTACTTTATAGTTACCTATCTGTCAGTAACTCTGATGTTATGTCGACTGACAAATAGGGTCTCACTTGGCTTTCAGTTCTCAGAACCCTTCATCTTTTCCCGAGCACTCGCAATTGGACGACTGGTTCCTAGGTGCGGCGAAGCCTGAAGCCGCTTTGCAGCCTCCTCCACTTTCACTACCCTTGATGGTGGAGCCGCCAGGGGGTAAAGTGCCGCCACCTGGAGGAACCATACACGGCTCCCATCCAAGGCCTGTAAGATAACGGCAGCTCTGGCTGCTAAGGCTTACAGTGCTTCTGGACAGGCCACCTCCGCCCTTGCCTGTGTTATGGCCCATTCTAAAGAGAAGGGCTTGATGTAAACATTTAGAATGTAAAACGGGAATCCAGCCCCAGCCGACAGATCACCAAAGACACAAAACATAAGATCCATAAAATTATTTATTAAGGTGGAATGGAAATAATTAAATTAATGAGAAATGGCTTTAGTGTACACAAGGCCAAAATAATAAACAAACTAGACAAATAAAACATGCAAAAATTCCAAAAAATCTTCCCTGTCTCCCTACTAAATCCCTACAAATCACAAACAAAGTCAAAATAAATGGCAGGACACCCCTATGCTCCTGAAACAAGAGTAAGAGTCTGGTTAGGTAACATTACAAACGAAAGCATGACCCATTTACAACAAGAACCATGATCAAAAAGGTTTGGGATTTGTTGATGGGAGGAGCTTTTCACTCCACAAGGCCAATGCCAGAATCAGCTTGCCATCTTTCAACAGCGCCGGCCTTTTAAAGGGCCACATCAGCAGGTCCACCAATCATGTTTCTCCATCAGCAACCAATCCCTGCACACACAGACATAAAGACGCATTGCCTCCTTACGCATCTCTAGCCACCCCCTCCCGGAATCCTTGGAGCAAGGTAAGTGTCACACTGATCCACTGGCTCATGCGGACAATCGGACTCAGCTATCTTTACCTCAGTTGCAGACAAAGATGCCTATGTCCTGTGTGTGGAGATTGCGGTCCTGCTGGTGAAGGACGCAATAGAGCCTGTCCCTCCAGCTGAGATGAAGTTGGTGTTTTATAGCACTTACTTCATCGTACCCAAGGAAGGCTGTGGGTTATGGCCAATCTTGAATCTGCAAGTCTTGAACCAGGCCCTTCACAAGCTCCCGTTCAAGATTTGGGCTGTCTTTACCAAAGTCGCAGAGGCTGCCCTTGCCCCGCTAAGGGAAGTGGGCATTCGCATTCTCAACTATCTTGACAGCTGGCTCCTTCTAGCTCACTATCAAGATTTGTTGTGCAAACACAGGGACCTGGTGCTCAGGCACCTCAGCCATCTGGATCTTGGGGTCAGCTGGGAGAAGAGCAAGCTCTCCCCTGTGCAGAGCATCTCTTTTCTCAGTATAGAGTTCGAATCAGCCTATGTTATGGCGTCTCACAAACGAGCGTGCACGATCAGTGCTGAACTGCCTAAAACGTTCAGGGGGAAGAAAACAGTTCCACTGAAACAATTTCATGATTGTTTTTGTTGTCAACGAAGTCTACTCCAATGTGGGACCATGGACGACGAGGCACTGGGAGGGGGTCAAACTGGTTCCGGGAGTAAATCAGGATGACATCGATGACGAAGTGGTGGAGAAACTCCCGGAACAACTCATTTATGAAACCCTGGAATACAGAAGATGAGTTGGCCAGCCCATGGGGCATTACCTGATATTCATAGTGGCCTGATGGTGTTAGGAAGGCGGACTTCCATTCATCACCCTTCCATGTCCTGATGAGATTATACATGCTACACAGGTCCAGTTTGGTGAAGATGCAGGCACCACGCAGCTGTTCCAGGGCGGCAGGTACCAAAGGAAGGGCATATCTGTACTGGTTTGTGAATTAAGGGCATAGTAATCTATGTTAGTTTGGTTGCCAACTGTTTGCTAAAAACATCCTAGTATGCCCGATATTCATCTGGGATCTCCTGCTGTACATGGGATGCAGGGCTTTGCGATGGTGGTGAAATCTAGGGTGATGGTATCCGAAGACTGGAATTCACTGGATCGCTTGATTTCTTTAAACAATGCTGGAAACATTCCTCTCCCCATTGAAGTCAAGTCAAGTCAAGTCAACTTTATTTATATAGCGCTTTTTACAATGCAGATTGTTTCAAAGCAGCTTCAGTGTTAAACAGGAAAATAATGAACAGAATTTGATTCGGCTGTACAGCCGCTCTGGAGAAAACGGTGATGTCATCAGCTCATTTCAATTATCATATATATTTAAGTAATGTAGTTGATATAATTTAGTTTAGTAATTAAATTTATTTGGATATTTATTTGAAAATTTTGTGTCCCCAAGAACCTCACTGCTTGTCCAGGAGATCCTAGGTGAATGTTGGAGTAACCACCGGCGTACCAGGATGACATCAGCAGTTGAGCCCTCCAGCACCATGAATGAGATCTTCACCTTATGTAGGCAGCCAACACAGAGGGTGATGGTAGGTGAGCAATGGGTTATCACACCTCGGCCCAGCGGTTTTCCCAGGATCGAGTGGATGTTTAGGACCTGCAGGCTGAGGTTCCTCCTGAGGTGGAGTTTGCGGAGGAGGTCCCTGGAAATTACTGTATGTGACCTTTAATGAGTGCAGAGGGTGTTAGCAATTAGAATTTGGGAGAGCAAGAATGAGTTGGTTGAGTGGTGAGGGCGTTGTTAATTCTGTGACACTGAATAGGTTACGATTTAATGAGAGCAGTTGCCAAAAGAGCACTCTACAGCTTGCCAGCATCTTCATCTCCTACACTCATAACACAGTTCATAATACAGTTGTGGCTCTTTCTATAGGGACCACATTTGTCAGTCGACATAATGTCATAGTGACTGACAGATCTTGGTTACTGATGTAACCCTCGATGGAGGAAACTGAGACGTTATGTCCCTCCTGCCACAACCCTGAATCACCTCGCTGAATGGCCAGGACCCCGTTTTGACTGCTCAGCATAAACCCAATGAGTGGATGTGTGCCGCCTTACTGTATATACCCATTTGTACGGGGGAGTGGTTTATCATGCAAATTCCACTCGCCAATTCTAATGGCCATTTTTCTGAAACTCAGAGGTGATTGGGGCTCCCAAGTAAGACCACATTTGTCAGTCTTAGACATAACGTCGGGGAACGAGGGTTACATCAGTAACCAAGACATTTTTAATTGCAAAAAAACACAAATTAAACTTAGAAAGTATATTTTACAGTAAAATTACATTACATGTGATGGTTACACTCATAAAATAAAGGTTGTTTATTGGCATTGATGGTTCCATTAATAACATTTAACATGCATGGAACCTTTCCATGAATTTCACACAATTTGTTTGGACTACTTTTGGCAGGTTTAAGGTGATTTTTCATTATTTATTTTGGAGTTAAACAGCATCTACTTTCATTCACTGTATGGAAAAGAGCACCCAGTACAATCTGCTACATTTCTTCTTTTGTGTTTCACAGAAGAAAGTAAGTCATACAGGTTTGGAATTACATGAGGAACTTGATGGTAAATGATGGCAGAATTTTCATTTTGGGTGAACTATTAAAACGTCAACGAGGAAAGCTGAGAGAACAATTATTTATCCAGACACTAAAGCACTTCTACAGTAGCAGTAATGTTGGTGAATTCTGTTTTAGACTGTTGTGACTGCATATACCTGTACAGGTACAGTTAAAAAGGATGAAATACTGCACTAGAGCAAGTTTTTCTGTAAGCTGCAATATGAATGATGTTGTTTCAGACGCTTGGAGACTCAAATGACAATCCAGACCCTGTCTCGATACCTAGCATGCTTGTTTACCTGGGATGTGGGTTTAAAACTTAGAGGTATAGTTGATGAAAATGAATATTCTGTCATCATTCATTCACATTCATGTCCAAGCTTGTACTTTCTTTCTTCTACTGAACACAAAATAGTTAAAAAGCACCTCAAAGAGTTTGATCTCATACCTGTTGTCTTTGAATTGGAAGACTGGATCCAGACTTCCAGCAGTGGAGGTCTATGGTGAACCACCCACTGCTGGCAGCGGCCTGACCTGGCTGAGGCATGCAGCGGATGGGGTGGGTGTTGAATCTAAGGCCCCTGTGGAGAGGACGGGAGTCCAGGTAAGCCACCCACACCTGCAGGATGTCCTGTCAGACGGTATAAAACCAACAGGCTGACGTCAGTTGACCAGTCCTATGTTATATAAACTCTGTGTTGTATTATTAATATCTTAGTTTTGTTTATTTAAAGGGAGGAACTCATAGGGTGGGATTTTTGATCAGATTGGGCAAGGTCCTGTGCCTGATCCTGATGGCACACAATTATGGGTGGTACAGTGGTACTTAGAGATTGTAAAAGATCAAGACATTACATTCCAATTATGTTTGGCATCTTCTAAAATTAGGCTGCGCTTTGTCATTTTTGGTTACTTAGTACCATGAGATCCAGATGACAAAAAGATGCTGCTTTAAGCACAAATGAGATTTGTTAATTACCGCTGCATTTCAACCTCTTCCGAGATGCAGATTTGTCTAAATAAACCATGAACGAAACAAATCTGATCACTGGATCAGTCGAATGTGTCTGTTATTTATTCATCTTTGTCCAGAATGATCAAAGAAATGTTTGTTTTTGCTAAGAAGTAGAGATGGATTTGTTTGCATGTGTGTTAACAGCAAAAGGAACCCAGATTTATGGAGGAAGAGAGAGAGATAAAAGTGAAAGAGAAAAAGAAAGAGTAAAGCTACACTAAATATTCTTACCAGATGCTGTTTTTGAGTGGTTTCTTTTGGAGTTGTGATGTTTGTTTCTCTTGATCTTGGTCCAAATTCCCAATGCCAAGCAACCAGGTTTCTGCTCAGGAAATTAGCTGAAGAACATAGTTTACAAGGATCGTCTGTCCAGAATTCACATAAATATTTGAATAATTATTGCATTACTGTGATCCTAATGGAATAGAGTGGATTTAATCTATAGAATGAATGATGTTACACATACACCATCAGAGCTTTGGAAATAATTACTCTGAGGTAGAAAAATAAATAAAACTGTAATAGTGCAACTGTACAAGACGTAGAGGTGTACAGCCATAAACATTTGCAAACATATTTTTTTAATGTTTTTATTTAATTGCGCCAATATTTCATGAACCTGTTATTTCAAAAGCAAGATATGGTGTTAAACAGAATTGCAGATAAAACGTATATGTATTTTAATAGGTGTATCTAATCCATAAAAAACATTGTAACTTGACGTGCCAGTTACAAAGTTATTTTTGGCCATGACTGCATAACATTTTACATATCAATCAATCAATGTTTATTTATAGAGCACATTTAAACACAAACAAGTGCTTTACAAGGTATAAAAGAAAAGAAGAAAACGAGAGGAAAAAAAAGAAAAAGTAAAAGAGCAAAAACAAACACTCAAAATAAACAATCAACAGTAAACAAGGAAACCCAAGATAACCTAAGTGTTAAAAGCCAAGGAAAATAAATATGTCTTGAGATAAGATTTAAAAGTAGTGAGTGATGGGGCATGCCTAATATAGGGAGGAAGGCTATTTCAAAGTTCAACTCTACAAGATGCTATCCTATCAATATGGGCCAACATTTCTAAAGAATGCTTTCTGCACCTTGTTGAATCAATGCCACGTAGAATTAAGGCAGTTCTGAAGGCGAAAGGGGGTCAAACACAGTATTAGTATGGTGTTCCTAATAATCCTTTAGGTGAGTGTATATATATATATACATGTTTTTTTTTTTTGTTTTTTTTTTCAGTTAGTAGTGATATTTATGCGATTCATTCTCTTTAATATTCCCTAAACCACTTTAATAACAGTCGTAATATGATTTATATTTAAATAGATTCAATTGCATATACTCCAAAACATTGTTTTTTGATTTTTTTTTTTTTTTTTGTCTGTTTTGACCTTGAGTCCTCCTGTAAATGTATGTATTCTTTCATTCATTCATTCATTTAGGCAGGTAATACGGATATTTACTGTGATCCATTCCAAAAAATAAAATCATTCATAAAATCATCACGTATCTAGAGATTTATTTCCCATGGAAATCATTATAATAACAGAGAGATATTTAACATTCCTTTGCTATAGCCGCTGGAAACATCCCACTCTTTCATCCGTCTCTCTCTTTCCTCTGTCTTTTTCTTTGACCTATTGGTTGCATTCTCATGGGGTGTTACATAACTGCTGATACCTCTGAACAACTCTCATGTCGACACTTGTGGACGTGTTGCCCAGCATGGCAGATTACAACCCAGTCTTCTGCTCTGTGTTTGTCTCTGTGTGTGAGTGCAGTATTCATTCTGTCACATCATGTGCCAAAGGCAGCAGAGTCCAGATTCTCCTGCGGGGCACAGAGAGGGCATACTGAGGGTCAAAACCACCTCTACACCCCCCTGCTCTCTGCTTCACTGCCGTCAGATCCTTACATTCTCACTCCCTCCTCTGTCCACATACAGCACTCACACACACATACATTGACACACACATTAAACATCACACACTGAGGTGCCTCTTCAAAGTACTATAACCCCACTGCTTTCAAAAGATTCTGCTTTCCCTGACATTCCCATTTTTTTTAATGTAGTGTCGTTCAAAAGAAAGTTACAAAGGCATCCCGAACCTTAAAACATACATGATGAACTCAAGGCAGGGGTGTCATGATTAACTGTTTTGTTTTGTTTTGTTTTGCATTTTTTTGCTTTGTTTTGGTTTGTTGGTTTTGTTGTGTATTGTTTTATTTTTCTGTGCTTTTTTGGTTTTGTTTTTGGTGTTGATTTTGTTTTGATTTGGTTGTTTTTATTTCTTTATTTTATTTTATTTCATGTTATTTGTTATTTTTTATTTCTTTGTTTGGTTTTGGTTTGTTTTATTTCATTTTATTTTATTTTATTTTATTTTTTATTTTAAGAAACTTATCTGTAGAAGGTGCAACTTTATTGGACTGAACATATTTAGACATGAATTGGTTATTTATTCTATATAGACCTACTTATAACTTAGGGGTTAAATTAGGTGGAAACAATCTGCAGCAGCATTTGGGGCTTTTCGATAAAAAAAAAAATTAATAACACACATCAGGCTATAGAGGAGTTAACTTAAGTAGAAAATAGATTTCCCTTAAAACTATGTTTCATCATGTTGTCAGACAAACATATTTATTTCAAAAGTTTTCCTGTGTTGAAACATCCCCCCAAAAAATCAGTTTAATCTCCAAAGAAAGAGGTTTCCTAGGAAGTGTGTGTGGTGCCATACTGACTGTGGCACTTTCCAGAAGGGCTATCAGTGACCATTCCCAGCATCACTAACACACATTCAGACATGCACTTGCACACTTTGGGTCATCTTTAAATAGCGTGTGATAGGCTCTGATGCCACTTTCTTTGGAAGGAGGGTGGGAGCTCTGGACGTATGGAAAATAAATATCCTGCTGTTCCCTGCTTTCTCCCTGTCCGGATCTGCCTGAGCAACAGTCGGATCATGCCAGGGAGCGGATGGGCTGGGAGTAGGCAGGAAATCTCAGGGAGCAAGGGGGTCGGATGGAGTGCCGATATTGGGACCGCTCCTGAGCATGAATCAGGAAAACTGGAATTTGTTTTACAGTTTTCCCAAACTGTTGTTCTTCCTCTTTACCCCTGCAGTCGCTGCGGTTGGCCATCCCAGCTCTACTTCTATCCCACTGGGTACACGATTGCTTATGGAAAAGGGAACACCTGTGTGACTAAACGGTTCTCATTAAAACAGTCCTGTACAAAATATACCATTGTTACCATATTTTCCACCACTACAGTAAAGCCATAATATATTGATATGGAGGATGTAAAAATGTGATTTTATATTTATATAAGTGATGTACAGCTTTCCACAAAGATAAACGCTACCGGTCAAACGTTTAGAATAATTAAGATGTTGGTCCCACTTTATATTAGGTGTCCTTAACTACTATGTACTTACATCAGAAAATAAGTACAATGTACTTATTGTGTTCATATTGTATTGCAAAAACTTTTGCTGATATTGAGGTGGGGTACTGGTAATGTTAGGGACAGGTGTGGTGGTATGGGCAAGTTTAAGGGTAGGGTTCGGTGTAAGGGAAGTGTCAACAACAGTGTAATTATAAATGTAACTAAATTAATTACAGATGTAATTACTTGCAGGTAATTTTTTAAATGAGTGCATTGTTTCAAATTATTAATTTAAATGTTAGTAATTTGGTAAGGCCACCTAATATCAAGTGGGTCCAAGATTTTTAAATGTTTTTAAAAGAAGTCTCTATATTCACCAAGGTTGCATTTATTTGATCAAAAATACAGTAATTTTGTGAAATATTATTACAATTTAAAATAGTTCTTTTCTATTTAAAATATATTTAAAAATGTAATTTTTTCCTGTCATGGCTAAGCTGAAGTCTTCAGTGTCACATGATTCTTCAGAAATCATTCTAACATATTTTTATTTAGTTATTCTTTTTTTTTTTCTTCTAAAAAAATATATATATTTTTGTCATTTATTCTAATATTTCACAATATTACAGTTTTTACTGTATTTTAATCAAATGAATGCAGCCATTGTGAGCATACGAGACTTCAATAGATCATTAATATCTTAATTATTCCAAACTTAGTGTGTATATATATATATATATATATATATATATATATATATATATATATATATATATAAATAAATGCGTGTGTGTGTGTGTGTGTGTGTGTGTGTGTGTGTGTGTGTGTGTGTGTGTGTGTGTGTGTGTGTGTAAATTATTCAGACACTTTGACCTGACCATGTTTTGCTTAAGTGTTTTTTCTTTAATTGCTAATGCAACCTTTTACACCACAGACTGAACAAAATTAAGCATTGCTAGCTGATTGTAATCCATTACATACCTTAACTCTGAGTTATTGTCATATTTTATTACATTTTTTTAAACGAATAAACTGTGTTGAGAAAATGTTGAAGGTGTCTGAATAAATTTTGGTTTGACTGTATATATATATATATATATATATATATAAATGTTTGTGCAGTTTTTTTGGACATTTTTGACTATGCATCAAAGGTTTATTAAAATAATTATGTAATAAAAATACATTTTTACTGAATCTATGGCTACCATGGTGACATCATGTACCATACAGTAAATGACCTGACAAACAACAGAGTTCTTAACCATACATTCATGGAACCTTTACTTTTACTGAGCAAGACATTATGAGACATGAGGAGAGATTTAGAAATCCAATTTTTTTCCACTACCCTTTTCTTCAAAGACCGAGCATGGAGGCCTTGAGCAGGTCTGGCCCGACACAAATCCGTGTACAGCTCCGGATGTCAGCGCTGTTCCAACTTCTAAGAGTCACCGCAATTTGTATTGTTCTGCTTTTACTTTCTGGAAACTTCTCATTTACCTGGAAATCGCAGACATCCTCGTCGCTAAACTGAAATCCATCTGGCACCAGCTCATTGCCAGATTAGAGTGACTGTAAAGCAGTTATTTATGAAGAAATCAAGAACTGCAGAAAGTTCATTATGCATTACAGCCTATGCAAACATTACATCATGTTGTATACGGGGAGGCCGAGTCCCAAGCGGTTCCCACGGGAGCCGTTAGAGGGTATTTAGTGGAAAGGTCATGTTACACGGGCAGTATGTCGTACATGATTTCCACATGCCAATATAACAGCTGGAATATGAGATGTTATGAAACTGGATCCTCCATGGTGTAAAAATAAACCAAAGTAGGAAGATGTCCACCCACTCTGAGCATCCCAATTTTCATCCGCACCAGTTCCTGTTTGGTTGACTAATTTTAAAGATGTATCAATAAGTGTGGAATGGCACGGGCAATGAAAGGAAACCACGCTGTTGAGTAAACTCTCAAACAAAAAGCCCATTTTAGACCGTTCCTCCTCAGCAAACACACAATGGCAGGAAAACAAAGAACGTCACACAAGGGGATAGACAGGGTCAGCTCAAGGCAAAGACACACCCTCTGTCTGCATGAACATGTCCCTGAATCTCCTGTCTTAAAGGGCACTGAGTACATTCATGAGATGATGCTTTAGTCTCCAGTCCTGTGAACACAGCTGACTGACTGTGTTTATGAATGAAATGGGTTGTTTTTAATGTCTATTTATAGAGACAAATGTCTTGCAGCTGTGTAATCAGAATTTGATCTGTCTTATGAAGTGAGGGGCTTCCGAAACCCACTTCTGAACAGTAACATGTCTATTACTTAAAAGTGTAGTTCACGCAAATTAATATTCGGTCATTATTTACTCACCCTTATGTTACTCCAAACCGGTGTGCTATAATGATTTAATTCTTAATTACATTACAATAATTAAAATTAATTATGAAGTCATTATTAACTCTCAAATATCTTAAATGTAGGTTTATAATCAAATGTGGCATAGGTTTGATGTCAGTAACAATGAGCGAAACTTTGTTCTTGTCTTGATCTTGTGCTTGAAAAATAACTACACAGAGATTTGCAGGGCCATGACAGAATTGTAATTTTTGCACTTTAATTGTGCTTCTCTTGTGGAAGAGATACACTTTAGCATACTTTGAATTTGTTTTTTAGGTGTGCTTGTTACAGTGTAATTACACATTTAAGTACTGAGTAATTTTGATTAACAGTATGTGAATTCAATTCATTTCACATTTATTTGTATAGCGCTTTTCTCAATACATATTGTCTCAAAGCAGCTTTACAGAAAATGCATGCGTCTGCATTACAATTTAGAGTGATTTGTTATTAGAGGAGACTGTGTCCAAGTTATGGATTCCAGAAAATATACAATCACACAGTTAGCTAACAATGTAATAATAAACAATGTAATAATTTAAGGCAGAAACAATGGGCTTATTTAAGTAAAGAATACATGTTGTTAACAATGATTATTAGGGTATATAGAAAAGGTTTGTAGGGTTAGTTTAAGTGTAATTATGCATAATTTACTTTAATTATTATAGTAAGTACATGTAACATATGTAACACGGACACTAAAATAGTGTTACCAAGAGCGCTTATTACGGAAATAATAAAAGAATATACTTAAGAGTAAACTGTATGTAATGTTTACATGTTAACTGCAATTAATGAAAATCTATTATAGTTTAAATGTATTTTAAATGCAATTAGCTGAACTTTAAAGTGCTTTTTGATTTGTAATTAATTACGCATTTGTTTTTTTTTTCATTTAAAATATATTAACTTTAAATGTAATATTGAATAATACACCAATTAGGCATAACATATAATGGTGAAGTGAATAACACTGATTATCTCTTCATCACGGCACCTGTTAGTGGGTGGGATATATTAGGCAGCAAGTAAACATTTTGTCCTCAAAGTTGATGTGTTAGAAGCAGGAAAAATGGGCAAGCGTAAGGATTTGAGCGAGTTTGACGAGGGCCAAAATGTGATGGCTAGACGACTGGGTCAGCATCTCCAAAAGTGCAGCTCTTGTGGGGTGTTCTCAGAAATGGTCAGAAATGGTCTAGGGAAGAAACAGTGGTGAACCGGCGACAGGGTCATGGGTGGCCAAGGCTCATTGATACACGTGGGGAGCGAAGGCTGGCCCGTGTGGTCCAATCAAACAGACGAGCTACTGTAGCTCAAATTGCTCAATAAGTTAATGCTGGTTCTGACAGAAAGGT